>JARKIC010001252.1:0-138705 GCA_029378375.1 Mycena olivaceomarginata
TTGATTTCAAATTTTCATTCTGTCTACAACAACGAGGATGGTGCGCGCAAAGGAAAAGAAGTCCAACAACCTGCTACTCGCTACTTCCAAACCTCCCACTCGCAAGCGAGCCCCGTCTGCCAAGGCACGAGCCCAGGCCAAGAAGCCAAAGAAAAGTTGCGACGATGACAGCAGCAATGATAGCGCTGACGAAGGCGGCACCGAGGCTAATTCAAAGACTGTCCAGCACGTCAGGTAAGCTTCCAGTGTATCTGGTAAGAGACGCACTCACTGGCTGTCAGCTGGAAAGATCAAACAAGGAGTCAAAGCTTCTCGTGCTCATCGCGGGCGGAAGACAAGGACATCAAGCAAAGCTTGTATCCGCCATGTGGCCCGAATGCATTCTCCTCGAACGGCGGAGGGAAGCCCAAGATCGACGCTCAGTGGGAGCTGACCAATCTCCTGCTTGGTGACGACGAGAAGTACAAGGAGTCGCTGAAGGCGGCAGCAGCAGTGCCTAAAGACAAAAACAGGTATGCAAATAAGATTAAGAACAGGCTGAGCACGTAAGTGATGCTTGCCTTACCCTCTGTTCTTCTTAACAGTCTTGACAGGATGGCCATGATCGCACGAGAGTACAATAAGGAGATGGGAGAGACGGGTGCAGGCATTTGTGATGCAGCGAGCATTGATATGAGCAAGAACAATACATTCACGACCAAGTGGGGTGCGTACCTCTCTTCCAAGCTGTCAACACCTCCTAAATCACGGTGGACAGCTGAAGTCTCTGCAAAATGTCCCTGGTACTTCGAGATGCGTGATCTCATTGGACAGCGCCCAAACCTGGTCCCCACCGGCCTCGGACACAGTGCGAGTGCCGTTACCAATGGAGTCCTCATACCTGCCAACCCCTTGAGTGGTGATGAGCTCGAGGAGGAGGAGGAAGACGACGACGACGGCAATACCTCCAGTGTCCGCCCCAACGACACCATTCATTCTCCCCGATCCACCCCCGAGCCCATCACAGGGAAGCGCACATTCTTTGAGATCGATGACATCGCTAAAAGCGACTTCGATGATGACGCCGCAGGCCATTGGACTCCCATTTGGAGTGGGGACAATTATCAGACGTCTTCTCCTGTCCCATCCGAGTCTGGTCTTCCTGTCGTGGACGAGGACAATGAGAAAGAGAAGAAAAGAAGGGAAAGAAGATGGCACACCCAAAAATCCTGCCAAGCCCAGCACCTCTAAACCCGCTGCACCGGAGCTGCTGCCCCCTCGAAACCCACCAAGAAAACCAAGCTTGCAGAGTTCAGCGAGATTGCGCTGAGGGAAGAGAAGACACGCCACAAGGAGCTTGATCTGGCTGCATATCGAGTTCGCCAGCAGATCAGGACGACGGAGGCCAAGGCTTGGGTGTTGGAGAAGCGAGAGGACACATTGCAGGAGAAGCAGCAGGAGAGGTTTCAGAAGCTGCGGCTCAAAGAGCTGAAGATGCTGTCCCGTGAGAACCGTTGACGTGAGCGTGCGGAGGGAACAAGGCTGTCAGCACGCTCTCGCACTGCCAGCGGCTTGTTCTTGTCCTCTCACTCCTCGGATTATGCCTTGTCCGACTACGGCAACACCTTCGATGGCTTCAACGGCAATGTGGCCGCAGGCTCGTCGACTCTCCCAGATTTTTCGGACTTCAATACTTTCGCTTTGGATTCCCAAAAAGGAAACTCCATTCCTAGTGGCGAGTACTAATTTCTTTGTGACGTCTCTCGAGTCTCTACATACCATTCTATCCTTTGACTACTTCTACACGGGCCTTACTTGTGCTTCCTTCCATCCATGCCCACTATTTGTTCAGCATTGTTGTTACACCGTACTTTTATTAATTATCTGCACTATCACTACTTGGTTACTCCTCTCCACTGTCGTTACCCTCCCCTAGCTCCGCTTGCTGTCTCTGTACCTGATGGCGCCCACGTCTAGCTTTTGCCCTGAATAGACGACACTTGAGCTGTTCCCTTTTGGCTTTCCCATGATGCACATGACCGCCTGGTGGGGCTTGTCCAGTCGCATTTCCCTCGGAGTCCGACATTGAAGACATGCCCTCGTCAATGAATGGGTCGGCCATCACAGCTTCATCGTCACTCTCCACACCTCGTTCTTCTTCCTCACGCTGCATCGCAAATGCATGGATACCGACACAAGCAGAAACCCAGTAAGTGGCGAATTGGTGAGTTTTTTGATCCTTGATAAGGACACACAGACTTTTCAGTGAGTGAAAGCGACCTTTTAAAAAGCCGATGGCATGTTCTAAGTGGATACGAACCATGGAAACATGGTTATTGAACTCTTCATTGCCCGCCTGCAAGCTAAAGGGCTTCTTGTACAGTGCAATCATCCATTTCTCAAGCTGAGTAGCGCCTAAGTATTTTTCTTTACAAAATTGAATGAGATCTCATACAGTGTACGCCGAGTCCGCCCATATGGACTCATCATCCTCGAATAAATCGCGCTCCTGGGCCAGGCGAGTTCCCTCCCAGGCAGTTGAGTCATGCGTGCTGCCTGTATAGCCGTAACCGAAGTTGATGATACGCAAATTTGGCAGATTGATAACCTGGCACAAAGTGATGAGACAAGCCGGCGGATCGTGGATGTAAGTACGTACCTGAATGTTGAGGGAGTAGTTGGATTTACGGTCAAAATAGCTCTCTCCAAACCAGAATGGCCGATTGAATAGTGGGATCAAGGTTCCATCGACCATACACCATCTGTTCTGCCACGCCTTGCACGAGTGTGCTTCTACCCAGGCCTTCACCTTCTCCCTCTCCGACTCCGTTGGCATGCGCACCGCTTCAGCCATAAAGCCCGGGCAAAGAACAGCCGTCATTACGCATCGTGTGACAAGGGTAATTGTACCCTTTCCCATGCCAGCCCAATTTGCGACCTTCTGAAGGCTCGCAGCGTTCCCCGAGTGCCCGAAACGAAAGAGGGCAACGGCAAGCTGAGTCTCGACAGGCATTTGGGCATTCTGTGAGTCATTTGCGAAAACAGGATTGCCTGCGAGCTTGATGACGAGCTGGTCGAAGGTGTACGGGGACATGCGCAGCTCCTCCCGGAACAGATCTGGACGTGTGTTCTTCATCACCCCGAGGACGTGAGGTAAGAATGCCAGGCCACGAGGGGAAGGAGGTGCATGAGGCATCGTATCGCTGAGTGTACAAATCTTCAAGTGCATGCCGTACCCATTTTGTGGGATTATTTTGGCCCACTCTCAGTGAGAAGACCTCCAGCTCCGTGTCTAGATCATCCTCAAAGTCCTCCTCATCATCTCCTTCAGCCCCTGTCGTGCTAGATGAGCTGTTGCTGTCAGACTCGTCGTCTGAATCTGGATAACCCGCTGGATACAGCTCCGGCATGCCATCATCGCTGCTGGAATCAAGGGTGGTGTCGGTGGTGTCGGTTGATGAAGCTGAAGAGGAGGAGGACGAATATCCGTGCCAGTCTGACCCAAGAAGATCTGACCAGCTGTTGCCATGCCCGGGGCTGCTATCCGTGGTCGACAGGTCCGAGGATATTGACGAATCGGTGTCAGCCTCGGAAATAGACAGCATGGCGATCGAAAGAGTATCGGGCTCCGCTGGCCCAGCCGGAGCTATCAACTCCTCAAACTCTTGTGCAGTCAAGCCCGTCCGTGCGAAGGTACGCTTTAAATTAAATCTACGTCGAATGGCGAGCTTCATGCGGGTGGTGTGATGGTCCAGGAATGTCCTGAGGACCTCTCGGGCATGCGCCTGACGTGGCGATAGCCTGGGCATCGGCGCAAAGGTAGGAAATTTTTCACAGCAACTCGGTGGGATTGATCAGGATGAATAATAGGGGAAGTCAAAGCTGGGAATCGACGTCGATTCTGGCATCGATTCCGGCATCGATTTTTGATCAAGAATCGACGCCAGAATCGATGTTTTCCGGAATCGACGCAGAATCGATGTTTCGACTCCGGAGTCGAAACTGGATGAGAATCGATTCCAGAATCGGTCCTAGAATCGATCCTTTGTATAACTGTGACTTATCCTTGTGATACCCGAATTTTATATCCATGAAATAGAAAAATATATATTTCAAAATGGCAATTAAAATTTTCACTTCTACACTACATCAATCGAAAAAGCCATGCCCCGCGCCGCAAAGTCTACCTCCAAGGCATCCAAGGCCGCCTCTACTCAGTCAACCAAACCGCGGACCCGTTGCTTCAAAACCTCCGGCCCGCATCAGAAAGCCCTCGCAGAAAGCGAAAGACGCCGAAGACGACAGCAGCAATGACAGCGAGCCCGAAGTCATCGCAGCTGCGCAGGTCAAAATAGAGTAAGCTTGATATGTTGACATGTTCCTTGCTTACCTTGGGTACCTAGCTGGGACAATGAGCGTAGTGAAAAACTTATTGCGCTCATCATGGAGCACACCCACATCAAAAGAGCGTTGTTCCCTCCGTGCGGCCCCAATGCTTCCACAACCAAGGGCGGAGGGAAGTCGAAGGCCTCGGCACATTTCGACCTCTGCAAGCTCCTCCTCGCGGACGAGGAAGAGTACAAAGATATCCTTAACCGCGCCGACAACAGCCCTAAAGATAAAACAGCGTTGGCACTCAAAATCAAGAACCGTCTGCGGGCGTACGTCCTTTACCGCTTCCCAATTGTACTGTGTTAACTTTTTCACAGGATGTCGAGAACCACTCGCGACTACATCACCGAGATGGGCGAGACCGGCGCGGGCATCGACAATGCCGCGCAGATTGACATGACCGTCTCCAATGCATTCACGAACAAATGGGGTGCGTACCTTGTTTGAATGGCCTGTAGTTTGTGCTAATGCCGAGCCTTTCCTCAGCGGAGATTTGCGAGGAATGCCCTTGGTTCTTTGACATGCGTAACCTCATCGCACAGCGCCCGAATCTCGTTCCCACCGGCGTGGGCAATAGTACCACCAGTGTGAGTAATGGTGTCATCATCCCATTGACCCAGTGGGGTGCCTTGATCGGCGACGATGATACAGGCAATATTGACGATGCCGCCTCGCAGGCAAGTGTCCCCATCGACGGATGGAGCCGATCTCCTAGCCCCCGCCAATCACCTGATCCCGAGGGCATGTCCGTGGGCCAGAAACAATCCCTCACTGAGGTTGAGGATGACACAGGGAGTGGCGACAACTACGAGCCGTCGTCGGCCACCGCCTCGGAGCCAGTGCCTGTTGACGTGGAAGCCAACACTGCTCATACCGCTGGGGCTGGGCCCGTGGCCGCTGCGAAGCGTGCTAAAAAGCGTGCCACAAAAGCCGCCACCTCTGCTCCCGCAGACCCTGCGCCCACCGTCGCCCCCAAGCCCAGTAAAAAATCGAAGCTCATCGAGTTCAGCGAGATTGCCAAGAGCGAGGAGAAGAGCCGCCAGAAGGAGCTTGACTTGGCCGGACTTCGGATGCGCCAGACGATGAAGACAACGGAAGCGAAGGGTCGGCTGGCGGAGAAACGGGAGGACAGGAAGCGGGAAGAAAGGATGATGAAGTGGAAGATGAAGGAGCTCAAGATGTGTAACACCCACGAATTACGCATGGCCCGCATTGGCAGCGGCAGCTCGACCACTTCTCAGGCTGCCAGCTTCTTTGATGGTTTCTCTTCCTCCACATCGCATCACGCCTCCTCCGAGCCCACCACCGACTACACCGACTACAGCGATCTCGACAGCTTCACGGGGAATGCGGACTGCTGGCCCCTCCACTTCGTCCTCCGATGCAGGACTGGGCTTCAATACCTTTGAAGAGTTCACCCAGCCTTTTGCTCCAGGTGGCGTCAACGGCAACACCTAGATCGAGATCAACGTGCTGCCTGTACCCGCATTTCCCATACTCCGATTTTTTTTGCGTGTGCACTGTCATTACTCAGTATACCCACTATCATTGCTTCTTCTTATTGCTCGTACCGCCGCGTACTCATATACTGTCGCTACTCTGTTACCTTTTACCACCCACGGTCCTTACGCTTAACCTTTACTTCCACCCACTGTCTTTACGTTTGATCTTTCGTTACTTTTAGTGTGGCGCCGTTGACAATTAATTGAATGTTACCTCTGCCTATACTAGCACGCAAGAGGCTGTGATAACGTGCAAACCAGCTGGTATCCTGTGTGCATCTGAAGTTTCTCTCCCACCTGAAGAAGTTAAGAGTGTGGACGGGTGCGAGATACTGGAACTTTGATGGGCAACTATTCCCTTTTACAGTAGTCGTGTGAAGCTGTGACCTTTGTGACTGACGCGACACGACACGTCGACAAATCCTTCAATTTACGTCCACGAGTACGGAATAGCTGCTGGCATCCCGGCGATGGATGACAGCCTCATTGATCCAGTCCTCCTTGCTGAGTCTGCCGCTGCTCGGAACGCGGCTGCGTCTGCCCAGGACTCTGCCGTACTCATCAAAAAGCATGCCAAAAATGCCCACTGGTTTCCGCGGAACGAAAGGAAGCTTCTCGAGCACCTCATCGAGAAGCGCGCCGCTGCCGGTGATGGCACCAGCTTCACCAAGACCACCTTCACGTCCGCCGCTGCCGCCGTCAATGCCGACAGCTGCGAAAAAGGTGCCCCGAAAACATGGGAGACTTGCAAAAGTAAATTCCAAAAGGTGTGGCAACTAGCTGCTCTATTATTGTACTAATATTTTGTTATAGCTCAAAACCCTCTTCCAGTTAATTTGCGAGATCATCGGCAACTCCGGTTGGACGTGGAACGACGATCGCGGCGCATGCATTGACGCCGCTAGCTCTGGCGTTTGGGACGCATTTGTCAAGAGCCGTCCGCTCGCCGCGCCATTCCGTAATGCGGGATGGATTCACTTGGAGGCTTTTCGGACGCTCATGCCCGAGTCGACTCCTCGTGGAACTCATGTATTCCGTGCGCCATCTGCTTTGGCTCCTCTCAGCCTTCCCCTTTCGCAATTGGACGGCTTTGATGATGACTACGACGGGCACAGTCAGGACTGGGATATAGAAAAAGATTTGGATGGTGAAGGAGACGGCAGTGACAAGGAAAACGAGGTGTGCTTCATTTTTTTAAATGGGAATTTGACTGAGAGAGTGCAGCCTGCTCCGAAAACCCCTGCACCGCCAGCATCGCGTAAGCGCACGGCCACGGACTCCGCTGACGGAACTGCCAAGAAACCTCGTCTCTCAGGTGGGGCCACTGTGTTGCAGGGTATTTCGGAGCAGTTCGGTGATTTCAATGAGATCATGCGTCTCGCTCTTGGGCCGGGCGGGACTGACAGTTCCACACTACCGCCCACACCTGTCCGCCTACAAAATGCTACTAAACGTGCACGCCGAGTGGAGACTTGGATGGAAATGCCCCAGACCCTTAAATTTCTGGATGTGTTGGAGAAGAACAAAGCGGCAATGGATATATATGCAACATTCAATGATGACGAGGACACCGAGTTTCGCATTATGTGGGTCAAAAGCAAAATTGGTCTTTAATTTGCGTACTTTGTAGTAGCTACTCGTTTGTGAATGCAACCCCCCGCTCACGTAAAAGGTTCTTATAACTCTCCCACATATTCTCTGCAATCTCGTCCCTCCGCGCATCTGCCCGTGCTTTCTCTGCCCTGGATGTTGGACCTTCTGCAAGTGAACCAAAATCGACATAACCGGGTTCTGGATCATGGACCTCTCCGAAGTCCTGGAGGTCAGTCGGGTCGTGTTTCATAATGAGGTTGTGAATTGCCGCAAGGCCAGGGAGAATCCGGGCTTGTAGCTCAATGTCTAATTGAGGTGGCTTTGTCAAAATGGTCCAGCGTTTTTTGATGACACCGAAAATGCGCTCCACAACATTGCGTGCCTCTGCATGTCGCAAGTTGTACAACTCTTCCTTGCATACAGGCCTGAAAACAGTCAGAAAATGGTCCAGAAAGTGGCCACAGAAAGCAATACCGAACATCGACCCGTCCCCACTCAGCCAGATGATACCGAAAGCCACGATAAGGGACGAGGCATGCATCACAACTCCCAAATCCTGCGTCGGCAAGATAATACTTGCCGGCAGGTATATTGAGATCACTGAGCCGCGCGTCAAGGTAGATTGCAGCATCAGCTGCAGAGCCTTCCCATCCGCTTAGGATATAGAGAAAGCACAAATCCTGAGAGCAGCAAGCAAGACAGTTCATTGTGATTCCTCCTTTCCGGTTCCTGGATGCCTGCCGATCCTCTGCGGATGGGCAGCAATTAATGTGTGTTTCCGTCCATGGAACCAAGGGCCCCTTCGAAAAATGGGAACCACTTTGGGTTATTCTGTATCAAGGGAGGGACAGGGTCATGGGCTGAAGGGAGGCGAACATAGAAGGTGTAGAAAGGGGGCGAAGAAAACAGTGAGAAGAATGCGTCGAAAATATCTATCCAATTATACTCAGTTTGCGTATATAGAATTGTGAATACATACTTTGAAATGGTATCGGTGGATCGCTGAAATCGCTCCCCAACGTGGCGGAAGGACAACCCCGTTACACATGTATACAAGAAGATCGCTGCTTGCTCCTGGAGAGAGACTTCCCGGGAGTCCGTTAGGCCGCCAACCACTCGTAGCTGGTTCATAAAGGCAAGAAAGACATGTAGGTGCATTCCCAGCTCGTTTTTAATCCGCTCTGGATGGCCAACAATGAGCTCTTTCACCCATGCTTCACCAGTCAAGGCAGATGTGTGATATGGCTGTTTCCAGTAGAGTGGTGATGCATACAGAAGAACTGCAAGATACATCATGCGCATGAAGGCCAGCGCCGCCACAATGAGTTTGCGCCGACGCGCTGCCTCCTCTGCAGCGCGCGAGGTGGCAGAAGACGGCATCGATAGTGCTTTAACGCGCTCTGTCACGCTTTCGGCTACTGACTACCCCAAAAGGAAATAGTTGCCCATCAAAGTTCCAGTATCTCGCACCCGTCCACACTCTAAAGTATGAAGACGACGATTCCGAGGTAAAGAATTTCCATTTTAGGTAATTTTCGGCTAATTACTCGAGCTATCGCTAACATGTCCGAGCTCCTCTTGTTGCCTACGTACACGATGGCGCTGGCGACGATCTTTAGACCTAAATAAAAGTCGTTTGAGGCGCTCCCGCATGGCCTTTCCAGCGTGGACTGTTGCTCCAGCAGGGACATTACCCACATTTCCGTCACCATCGGAATCCAAGTCAGAAGAGAGTCCCTCACCGATAAAAGGATCTGCCATCACAGCTTCCTCGTCGTCCTCGGGCCCGCGTGCCTCCTCCTCGCACTGCATCGCAAATGAATGGACACCGATGCACGCAGTGACCCAATACGTCGCAAACTGATGGGTCTTCGTGTCCTTGATGCTGACGCGCAGACCTTTCAAGGATTGAAAGCGGCCTTTAAGGAACCCAATCGCGTGTTCCGAGCGGATGCGCACCATCGAAACATGGTTATTGAATTCTTCATTTCCAGGCTGAAGACTATACGGCTTCTTGAAGGGCGAAATGATCCATTTCTCCAGCTAAAGAGCATATACGATAAGTTATTCAGACGGAGACAAAGGATAAGGCTTACCGTGTATGCAGAATCAGCCCAAATAAACTCACCATCCTCTAGCAATGTCGCGTGCTCCTGCGCGAGTCATGTGCCCTCCCACGCCGTCGAGTCGTGGGTATTGCCAGTGTACCCATACCCGAAATCGATAATGCGTAAATTAGGGAGAGATACTACCTGCAAATTTAAGCTATCTATCATTCATCGTTCGGAACAGTAGGATGAATTTCGAGACACGTAATTGGATGTTTAGAGAATAATTGCATTTACGGTCAAAGTAACTCTCTCCAAACCAGAAAGGCCGGTCGAATAGAGCAACAAGTGTACCATCGACCATGCACCATCCATCCCTCCATGCCTTGCACGAGTGGGATTGAACCCACGCCTTCGCTTTCTCCTTCTCCGTAGCAGTGGGCATACGTACAAACTCCGACATGAAGTCGGGGCGCAGAATTGCAGTCATCACCTGCCGTGTGACGACAGTGATCGTCCCTTTCCCCATGCCAGCCCAATTCGCGACTTTTTGCAGGCCGGCAGCATTGCCTGAGTGCCCAAAACGAAAGAGGACAATGGTGAGCTGGTCCTCCACTGGCATCTGGGCATTGGTTGAGCCATTAGCGAATACGGGGTCGTCCACGAGTCTTTGAGCAAGCCGGTCAAATGTGAGAGGTGACATTCGAAGTTCTTGCCGAAAAAGATCGGGCCGCGTATCCTTCATCTCTCCCAAGACATGTCGTAAGAAGGCAGGGCCACGGGGGAAGGTGTCGCGCGGCATCTCGTAGCGGTGGTCGTACATCTCTTCGAGATTGTGGCGCACCCAGTTTAGAGGCCGATTGGTGCGCCCATTCCCGAAACCATGCTCTCCTTCGTCCAAATCCCACTCATCCTCGTCATCCGCGTCGTCGCCAGAGTCGGACATGCTGTCAGACATGCTGTCAGAACCAGAGTCCTCGTCATCCGAATCCGGGTATCCTGCCGGATATAGATCAGGCATACTGTCCGTGTCGTCGTCGGTGGTGGAATCAGAAGAAGTGGCAGAGCTCAAGCTCGAGGAACTGCGCCAATCCGAGCCGAGCACATCCGACCAGTCCTCACTACTGGTGCTGTCCGATGTAAGTGACTCGGAGTTTGAGCTGAACGATGAGCTGGTGCCGGACATCATCGTGATGGACAGGGTGTCGAGAAGATCGGCAGGCGGTTCCCAGTTCATCTCGGTGTCCTCCGGCGTTAGCCCAGCCCGTGCAAAAGCACGCTTAGCTTGGTTTTTGCGGCGCAAGAAAGCCTTCACGCGGGCAGTGTGGTGGTCCAGAAAGGTCCTCAGGACGTCGCGAGCGCGCGCTTGGCGCGCCGAAAGGCGAGGCATAGGGGAGACAAGAGGGGCGGAAGTAGGGCACGAGAATTTGAAGACAAATAATTTTGATGTAGGGCATGTCATCGCAGTGATGCAAAATTGAATAAAATTTAAGTCTAGCTAGAGACTTATTTGTGCACAGGGAACCGACGGCAAATCCAAGCAGAATCGATGTAAAGTCGAGAGCAGCAGAATCGGGGTCGGTCAAAGCTGGATCGATTCTTGCACGATTCTGTTCCGCGAATCGGATCAGAATCGATGCCAGAATCGACGTCAGAATCGACGTCGATTCCCAGCTTTGACTTCCCCTAATATGAATTATTGTATATTTGATTCCGTAGTTTATTCATATGTTATGTGGACAGCCCCTAGCGTGAATCGAGCATGAATCACAGAGAGAATCGTTCCCAAAACCGGGGTGGTCAAAGTTGCGCCGATTCTAGACCGATTCTGCCCCAAGAATCGGCGTGAGAATCGGTCAAGAATCGGCAAGAACAGGCGTATACAGCGTTTTGATATATCATCTGCCCGCTAATTAGCGGAGGAGCATGATATATCCAGACCGCTAACTTAGCGTACTCCGGATATATCAACACAGCCTCTGATTTTCTTTTTTTTTAAAGATCCCTTATTCTAACACCAACACGAACCCTAACCGCTAACCAGCTAACCGCTAACCTACCCGAACCTAACCAACCCGAACCTAACCAGCCTCGCAAGCTTGGCGGGAGGCGTGATGCAAATCATTTTCTTGACACCTTCCTTTTCTGCATAGTAACCACCTAACAACGGGCCTAATGCTGGCTTAGCGGTTTTGATATATCACGGCTCTCCGATAATTAGAGGCTGTGATATATTACAACGTCATACTAAGGTGGCAAGAATCGGTCTGGCTGCTGCAACTTTGACTTCCCCTAATGTCAAGAGGATAACCTGATAAATATACCGCCAGAGGAGTCAAAGTATATAGGGAAATGGTAACACACCGTACTGGTTGTGATTGTAGGTGTCATCATTGAGAAGAACATCGTAAAAACGCCTGGTGAGATCAACCTGTGCTGGAGATTGCCAGAAAATTCCGATAAAAACCTAGACCAGCAAAATGGGTGTCAGACAACAAAAGCGGTGGTTAAGGAACTAAGAGTACCTGGCCACCATTGAGCCGGACCGAGTATCGCCAACCATGTTCCATCTCTGCCTTCTTTGTTAGTGAGTCGAGGATAGATGCAGCATCCCCGCCGAGACGTTCTACATTGTGTCGAGCTTCGCTCTGAGCAGCATTGAGTAGGTTGGAATCTGGCGGGGCTCGAGGATGTGATCAGGAAAGGTTTTGTGGAGGATTTTACAGACTTGGCTCCGCGAGAAGTTACTGGAGGTGCTGTTGGCAAATTTATTGACCAACTCGTGTTGCGCTACTGTTGGAGGCCGCGAGACAGAGCCACCAGATAGAAGTTGGGACGGGTGGTTGTGCACACATGCCATGTTCCGTCCGCAGCAGAACACGTAAGATTTACATGGGCCATGCAGTCGGTCTTGGTGGTTTTACCGTGCCTGTGATCAGAGGGGTTGATGGTGTGCAAATGGCTGGGGGTGTGTTGGTAGTAGTGGTTGCAGCGAAGAGTGATTCGTTTGGGGACATCATTTACTTTCTTGGTTTGCACAATGCGGGGGATATGGCCCCACTGTGCTTCGAACACGTAAACGTCTGACTGCCCTTCTTCAAACGAGTTGTAGGTCTTGCAAATATTGATATCACCAATGATTTGGAGAGGAGGTCGCTGTGAATTGGATATATCAAAGAGAGGCTTGAGTTTTGGCTTCTGCGGCTGGATAGAAGGGGCAGAACAGATCGGACGAGGGTCCGAGATCACCGCAATGTCATCCACATCTTCATCTGGGTCCTGTAACACGATTGTGTCAGCTAAAAGAAGTGGAGAAGGCGAAGTGTGGGTGAGATCGATGGTGGTCTCTTGCTTTATGACTGGGCTCGAACGAGTCAAGTCAATGACTGAGTCGTTGTCGCTGCCTTCCTCAGAGTCTGAATCCAAAACAATTACGGCTGGGTCAACAGAAACACCTGCTAGTTTAGGAAGTGGAGGAACATGTTGCGACAATGAAGGGTGGAATATAGATATGATAAGTAAATGTCGACAGCAGAGAGGGGAAATTCTACCTTTGGGAGTGCCGGTAGCTCAACAGGAGGCTCCTTCTTGATATTCTCCGCGGAATAAGTGGATTGGATGGTCGATCTAGCAAATAAGATTCAGCCAATTGTTTAAATAGTCTTGAGGATGAATAACAAGGTACCACTTCCGAGTGTAACAAAGTTCATTGCCGCAATCTCACAACTGCCAGACTGTAGGCCTTGGCGGGCAGTGATCCCATCTTCTAGAGTGCGACGAGGGGCGTGGTGACCAGTGTGCTCCAGCAGCCACCCAAAGGATGGCAAGATGTCGTTATTGGTTGGATGTCCCATTGAGTTACCGTGATGTAAATTCACGGGCGAGCAGGTCTCATATCAGTAGCTGAGAAATGATTACTTCTCTACGTTACAAAGGAGACTATGGCAGAGGGAATGGCTTGAAGACGACGACGAACTAGTTGTTATGGATGGCGACAAGTAGACGTATCTGAAAGGTTCATCAAGAAGTAATTGGAATGAAGACTGTTGCGACATACCTTAGAGAAGTGGAGTTGGAAGTCACGGTGTTGACCGTCAACATTCAATACAAGGCTAACGGAACGGGCACCATCTGAAAACACCTTCTCCATTTCTCGCAAAATGGGATACAGATTCTGGAGGTGCGGGATGTGCTCGCCAAGCCGAATGACTGTTCTGGCGGCTGTAGTTGGAATATCGCTGCTGAAGCACTATCGTTCTATGATGCTCGAAGTTGCAATTGTCGGATAATCCAATTCTTCAATGCGTGCAAAGGTAAGCTAGGCAAAATACTGCGGAGAATATTTGAGAGTGGCCACCGGTGTCGCATACTCGGAAAATGACATGGTGAGAAGTTAGAATGGGCAAGCTCACCCTTCAAGTGCAGAGATATAACCTTGCTGCAGTGCCATTGAAGGATGCGAAAAGGGAAAAAAAAATTGAGGGACTAAATGACAGAAACGACAGGACCACATATTGGTGTCTACGATTGGGAGAAAGCATTCCTGAAAAAAGTACATATGCGCCAGAAATATGTCAATGAATGTCAGAGCGCCTTACCATTGCATACCATACTTGACGAAAGGACAAAGAGACCCATAACGATGCCAGGCCTGCAGTGAGAAAATGCATATGTTTCTTGGAACCGATGCCAACTGAGTGCTCCCGGGTCCGATGCATTTCACGGTGCTGTCTATTAGCATTGTTATCCATCTCCTGCATTGTCTCGGGGGTCGCTGAAGGCCAAAGATCAGACGGTTTGAGGGTACCGAGTCCACAACGAGCGATCTTCAGGGAAGATTGTTGACTTATTGCATCGGTGCGACAGAGACCAGGGACAGCTGTCACCAATATTTGGCAACAGTTGGGCAACAGCCTCCCAGCCAGTGGTCCGGCCGGAGAAACCCGTCTCAAAAATATTTTTCGGAGCAGGGTTTCTAAATAAGGGGGGGTTTCTGCCTGCAACCGGGGTTTCTGAATAGAATTATCCAGCAGCCTGCATGCTTCACCCCTGAGATCGAGCGTGACAGTTCATATCGGACGTACATCTAACTTGCTCACGTGGCCGCGGGTTTTCAGACCCGTACGGGTTACCCGTCGTTAGCTCGTGAAAAGCGACTCAAATTCACCAAGGATACAACATTGAACACCAAAATTATAACAAGTTTAAGCTAGGCGACGACTTGAACACTCTCCTCATCAGTGGAAATTCTTTTCCGCTTCTTGGGAGTGCACACCGCGACCAAGTCTTTGATCCGGAGTAGCCCACAATGGCCCCAGGACCCAAACAGAGCTGTCGGAGGAATGAAATAGGGCTCATGCAGTTACAGGTGAAGTTCAGACGGCGTCCATGGGAAAACACACGCTCGACTGCAACAGATGTAGCTGAGAATTCAGTTAGTAAAATGGTACAAAAAAACCCGTGGAAACCCGCGGGTATACGGGTCGGGTACACGGAAATGGCGCGGGTTGGGAAATACCAACCCGTACCCGTACCCGTGAGTACCCCTGAACAAAACCCGCGGGTAGACCCGGTACCCGTGTCCAACCCTAATTACCCTTCAATGGCGTGCCGTTTGCACTTCACACGATTTCGTCGTTGTTCGGCTCCAATGTCATTTTCACGCAGCGCTTTCACTCTTTCCGTTCTTATGGCTGGGCCTTTTCACTTGATTCTTCCTATTTTCTTCCACATCAGTAAAACTACAGATTCGTCTTGGGCATCTTCCATCTTGGAGAGGCATCTTCCATCTTGGCTGGCCATCTGTGATCTTTGGCATTCCGTCTTTTCGGTTGCCATTTGCGGAACATTGACAAGACAGTGAAAGATTACTTTCAATTCCAAAGATGGCATAGGCCTAACGGTGTTGCTCGTCGAGTCGTACTCCGGCAAAGAATTATCCAAGCCGGACGCGGCACGTCAAAAAGCTGTGGAAGTCCGTAACAGAGCGCTTCGGGGCTAAAATTGGGGCAACATGCAGGTTCCTCCCCAGCCGCGGTTCCGAGGCTCACAATCCTTGTAGCGGTAGTTATATTAACAACACGTGGCAATGGCATGGATGATTGGAGCCAGCTGTCTCTCTCACGCGAACTAGCGCAACGATGGCCTCCACTCTTCCGCTCCTCGCTCATCTCTCCCCCCCAGTGTCGCACTGGGGAAAGTGGGCTAATTGGTTAGCATCACTTTCCGATGCTGAACATGACGCTTTCGACGTTCTGAAAACGCAATCGGAATTCAAGTATCGTGTCTGGTTTACCTGGCGCCTGGTAAACTTCAGCCTAAAGGGCATTGAAAACGCCAGGACTGCGGCTCGGAGACAAGAGCAGTTTTGGATGGCGATTGCCAAAATGGATCCGAACGAGGATCTATGGTTGTGGGAGGATGAAGATGAAGGATACATCAAGGCATTCGTCGAGGATCACTCCTCAGATTGGATTCCGGAATCATCCCTCGAGATGTCGGCGTTCGAATGGGCCCATGCTAGTCAGGCCCTCGAAGAGCGCCCGCCCCAGCGTCCGACAGTCAGTCCGGTGTCTCACCTTGCTGCCCACACTCGACTTCGCTTCATTGCGTGGCTCATTGTCGCGGATGTGACCCCTAAGGACCGGTTACGATTGGCCGGTCTGGAACCCTTGGTCAGAGACTGGAGGCTTTGCATCGCTGACTCCAGCACCTACTCAAGCTGTTGTGGAGCACCACACTGTTGTGGAGTCTCGCGGAATATCTGGTTGGAAACGATGTTGCACGTCTACTCGGTCGACGATCTGCAATCCATCCCATGGTATCCAGAAGACTCTTCACTAGAGACATGCAAATGCTTCCAGCGGTGAGTTCAACTCGGTGCCTGATGTACCCAAGTTCACCTCTGTTCATCAGCCAAAGGGTTTTGCCTTCTGGACAATTTCAGGCGATGCAAATCCATCCGGGCAGAAATTCGGCGGCGCTTCGCGTGCTTTTTGAGCTGGTCGTCTCCCCTTGGCCCCTCATCCTCTGGTGAGTTTCCGTGGCACAATAGCCAAAGGGCGAACAGATCCTTTGCAGACATTTTTGAACATTCTTCGTGGCCCCGAACACGACCTCTTCACTTGGGACGCTCGCGACCATTCAGAGCTCTTTTTGGTTCTTCTGAACGACACTCAGTTTACGCTATATCCTCGGGACTGGAATCCATATATGGCTGAAATTGATTGCAAAACTTGGGTGGAAATCAAATGCGCGACTCGGGCGGTCAAACCCCGAAAGTTCTTCGTGCCTGATGACCTCAAGGTTCGCCTTGGGGCTGCCTCCCTTTTGTTTTCCACCGCATTGAGCGTCCCCGAAAATATTCTTGCGCCGCTCCACATCACCCTCGATCAGTTTCCATTCAGTATCATGGCCCATGTTGTAAAACCGGACTACCAGAAACATCCAGGATTGGACAACTCTGAGTCCGAAGACTTCTGGGCCAATTCAAACGTTCAAGACTGGCTATCGGCACCCTTTCAGGACCTCTGTCATTCCATTTGGTACTCCTCCGCCCATATGCCTATTTTGGAGAGGGTCCAATCTATGCACGTCGTTCTAATGGGTACCCTTAACTTCTTACCCGTGTATACGCATTCTCTCGTTCTACAACGCACTGGCATCCGAGATGTGTACGTCGTTGTCACCTTCACCGTGTGTTCTGGATCCTGAAACGTCCCCAAAGATTAAAAGAACTTTTGAACTTTAGAGCGTCACTGGGACATCGGGGGTTCTTAGAATCTCTCAAGTGTTATCGCTTTGATCTCGATACTCTGTTCACCTTGCTGAAGGACTCCGAGCGGACTGAGGAGGTGCTTACAAACTCTCCCAACGTTGGCTGGTGTTACTGATGCATCCTTGCAGAATCTTTCTAGAACAGCCCACCGAGCTTCAGCAGATATATACAAGTGTATGTATATGTGCATCTCTGTTGGTGTTGGAATGCTGGTTCTTTTCCTGCAAGACCGCGGGTCGTACAAAGAGCTCTTGGCGTGTCGCGACACAGATGCCCAAACGCTTCTGGATCTTTTTCAAGATGTAAGCACTCACTTCCCATCCAAATTTCCTTTACGCAAACAATAAACAGTTTTTGGATCTTGATTCGTTTTCGGCCGTCAAGCCGCTAATATGCAAAGTCCTATTGCGCCTTTCTTGTACCTCGGGGCTTCATCCTCGATGTTTTCCCCTTGCTGGGTTGCAAAAAGTTGGTCAACAACTGGATGGTGGAGCGTTCGGAGATATCTGGAAAGGCCTAGTCGGTGGACATAGTGTTTCTGTTAAAATCATGCGCATATTCCAGGATAACGACATTCAAACCGTTCTCAAGGTCGGTTTCTCCGTCCTGCTTGAGAGGACCCGACTTGATATATATCTAGGCATTTGGCCGCGAAGCGCTCATTTGGCGTCAGCTGTGTCATCCAAACGTGCTTCCCTTCTTTGGTGTATATTTTCTGGACAACAGGTTGTGTCTAGTATCGCCATGGATGGACAACGGAAATGTTGTGAACTTTTTGAAACAAGACCCATCCTACAAAGATCGCCTTTCGCTCGTAGGTTCCATGATGGCGGTCGGTTTTCTCCTTACTTACACTTGTGTTGTAGGTCCTGGACGTAGCCCTTGGGCTTGAATATCTGCACGGACGAAATGTAGTGCATGGAGATTTGAAGGGGGTGCGCAACCAACGTGTTGAACCGAGACTTTTCCTGATGAAATGCATAGATCAATATTCTTGTGACGCCATCGCAGAGGGCCTGTATTGCTGATTTCGGGCTGTCGTCCATCGTCAATGCTATGACGTTGCGATTATTGACAACTTCATCCGCACCTGTACAAGGAGGGACAGCACGTTATCAAGCACCCGAATTATTCCAACTTAACGAAGAAGACACACCCAAGACTTTCGCCTCAGATGTTTATGGCTTCGCTTGTGTTTGTTACGAGGTATGCCAGCCTCGGCCATTATTTTCCTTCAATATTGATGAGATAATTACGCAGATATTGACGGGAAGGATCCCGTTCCACGAATTCACGAATGAGATAAAGGTTATTGTCGAGGTCAGCGCAGGGAAACAACCTTCGCGACCGTTGTCGTGCTCGGGCACCACTGCGCTTGACATTCTTTGGAAGCTACTACAAAACTGCTGGGATGTAGAAGCCAAGAACCGTCCGACTGCTCATGAAATTGTCCAGCGACTAGTAGGGCCTTCAATCCGGGCCACAACAATTTCATCCAAAACAGACTGGGACGAGGAATTGACGTGCAAATTCCGTCGTTCGTTACAAACCCAGCCACTATTGCCCTCAGTGAACCAGATTGAGCGCATGATTTTTAGTGACGGTCAGTTTAAATTCTCAAGTCCCTCTATACGATCTGATTTTCGATACAGAGGCGGCCGAAGGTAAAATGTGTTCTACTAGGTAAAAGGTCTTATTCAGGTCGGACGCAGCGTGCAAGGAGTGTTTCCCAGATCAGCAATTCTCCGTACCTCAGAATATGGAAGGTAACAGACGATATACTATCGGAGTCACAAGTTTAATGTTCAACAGATTTCCCGCAATCCGTACGGCGATCGAAGCGACAATATGAAGAAGGGACTTTACATTCTACTCCGAATGAGGATTCTAAGGCAGGAAACCCAACGAAAAGATTGAAACATTCGCCTGGAAACGCGGCACTGTAGGAGTCGATAAACGCCAAGGAGAAGGCTGATGAGAACGAGTGCTTCGTGATACTTACTTAGTCTGGAGTGATTGTGTGTTACTAAATGGAACGATGTGTCAACCGGGCGGGGCGAAGAAAAGACGGAAAAGTCGTAGCACAAGTTAATTACGATGTATGCCGCGAATTTGACGCGTCGGGTAACCTGTGTGCTTGGTTATCGCAAAGCACAGTCGAGCTTCTACACAGGGTTTGGCCTCAATAACCGGCGCTTATGGGGATCCCAAGAAAAGACCGCGTACTTCATTTCATTACATCACCTGGCCCCGAATCAAACAGGTCCAGCAGGCACACTCCACTCGCTACTGGGGGTCGGTGCACCTTGTTGTGTGTTTAATTTGTGGGGGTGGCAAGGGGTTGGCACGTGGGAAATTGATGGTATTATGCCGGTCGGTCGGTCCTCCCGGGGGACCCTTAGGAATTTTTTTTGGAACAAAGTTTGAAGGGCTTTCTAGGACCTCCAGAAGTCTCCAGAATCACTTACTCTTGAGCCTGGGTGCCTGCTCAGAATTCATCACCTCCGGGCAGCTGGAGAAAATATAGCTGCCTTGTTGGAATCAACTCCCAGTGAGTATGAATAACTTTTGAAGGCAATCAGAGAGTAAAGCAAAAATGTCGAGATCAAGTTGAGAATGCTAAGGTCGAAATGATGACACTGCCGGCAAATGACAGTGCATATGAAAGCCATATGCGTCAAACACATATGGTGTGCATATGGGTGTGACAGATTACAAAGCCCTTTGTTGAATTCAGGCCTTTTGGTTGCCAAGGATGACTTAAAAACCTTCAAGTTAATGCCAATATAGGATCTAATTTAAGAGTAGATAGAAATAATATTAAGGCTTGATGCGAGGTTCATGTATGGTATGCTGAAGCTTTGTTTGTGCAAGCTGCAACTCGCCGGCAGATGGTATCATGAGACAGCATCAGACCGTTGCGACAAAGCCGCGCCCATGTGACCACCTAACTCTGGTGTGTTCTCAGCGGAAATGTCACGAAACGGCCCGTCCCACACACAGTAGGCATCACGGAGAGGCCTGCCAGACATTGATCCTGCGCATTGCAGGGATCGTCACACAGTGGCAACACCTGTGTCAATGTAGACCCATACCGGCGGATCACCTTTGTCAACATTGGACTACAGCCGTAAGACACCTTTGTTGACGTTAGAGCCCACCTGCATGACAGCTTTTCCGACTTGACATTGCCTTTGTCGACAGCAAGGTCCACCCGCTCATCGCTTTCGTCTGTCGGGATCCCATGAGGGCATGGCCCATATCGGACCGGGGTTTTGTTCCTGCGGCAGCCTGCTGGCTCATGACTTCAGCAAGAGATAAGTACAATAGTCAATATTGATGATTCGGCTGTGATGTCTACTTTAAGGCGGCCATATTTGGACACAGAAATCGCAGTGGGCTCGATTTGGATGGAGGAAGATATAGGAGTCTGCACCAAATTCATTTCATTACTTCGGTTAACTTCATGTAAGTTTGTCAGTTTGATGACATTCAATGAATGTTTGTGAGTTCAACGAAATTTTAGCCAAAGCTCGTCACTTCTCGCTAGCCCTTTGAAATTCCATCACTTTATGTACATTGGACCTCCTGCCACGGTACCACAAACTACGAGTGGGGGAGTCAGATCAAAGATTCATTTTTTCAGGGAGAATACAATGGTCTAAGCCATGCAATTGCAGCACTGAAATACATGTTGTGTAAAATACAAAGAAGATTAGTCTACCTCAGTGCGACTGCCTTGATGTCCACAGGAGTGGGAATCGCTGTGGTGGGGAGTACGCGCCTCGATCTTCCAATAAGTCTTGAGGGAAATGGTCGATATTATAAATCAACTGAACCTACTTGATCACAATGGCCACCGGAGTGAGAATTGCCATGCAGGGAGCACGTGTCTCAATCTGCACATACATCCTTAGTGAGATGGCAGTACTTCTGAATGGGTGGGCCTATCTCTCACGATGGCCATGGGAGTGAGACCCGTGGTGGGGTGCGCGCACCTCGATCTGAACCTCACGTCGGTTGAGATACTGGAATCTCAAGAAAGGAGAACCCACCTCACGGTGTCCGTGGGAGTGAGAACTGTGACAGAGAGCATGCACCTCAATCTCGACAACTTTTAGTTCATGTTTAAATTACGAAGAAGATTAGTCTACCTCAGTGCGACTGCCGTGACGTTTGCGGGAGTGGGAATTGCCGTGGCAGGGAGTGCGCACCTTGATCTTCCAACAAATCTTGAGGGAAATGATTGATATCAAAAATTAATGAGTGGATGGTTGAAATAGGAAAGACGGTGAACACACCTCGTCATGACTTCCACGAGAGAGCGAACTGTGGCGCAGAGCGTGCACCTCGATCTGAAAACATATGTTGGGTGAAATGGTTGGGATTAGGAACAAGGTGAACTCACCTCACAATGTCCATGGGAGTGGGATCTGTGACGGGAAGAGCGCGCCTCAACCTGAGCAGATGCTTTGAGTGAATGGTTGAAATCACGAATAGAGTGAGGTCACCTCAGTACGACGTCCACGAGAGTGGCTGTCTCCGTGGCTGGGCGCATGCGCATCAATTTGTGGAGGCTGGTGAGCATACAGGAATGTGTTCAAGGCGATGCAACTTACCTTCACAGCACCTTCAACGCCATCGCCAACTGCCACATCCTTGGAGGGAACCTATGGAATGGTCAGCTGTGCGGGATATTGTCTGTCCGCCACACATGCATTGACGGGGATCGACGAGACGGTTGAGAGGACTGCAGCGATGACAAAAAGGAGGTATGGTGGGAGGCGGAACTTCATGACAAGCCGGAGTTTCCACCAAATTGTCTTTACATTGGAGATTCAGACTTAGAATGGTGTAGTTTAGTGGTAAAATTTTCGTTTCAGAATAAACGGAGGTGGTCTGACTGTGGGAAAAAAATGCGAAATCTCGGGCCAGAAACGGAAAAATTAAGACTGGAAACATCAATGTTCAGACACTAAAGACTTCCCAACTTCGACTTCTTCTCCCACTTTGCAATCACAACATCCAATTCCCACTGCTGAACCCCCCAGTGCGAGCGGTACTTCTTCACTGCAAACTCGGCCACCGGTCCCGTAGCGCCGAGGCAGTAAACACTTGCATATTGATTTGCGTGCTGGAAGAATTGCCGAATTGTTGGCAGGGGACATGCTGCAAGAGCTTCCTGAACGAGGTCCTTGGCTTTCTGCCATTGACTGTTTGAGCGTTCACAGAAGTAGGATTTGATCCAGGCCCAGAAATATTCGATTGGGTTCATTTCGGGGTGGAATTTGGGGAGGAAATGGCAGACCATCCCTGGTTCAGCTTTGATCATCTGTTGATAGATAAGTGAAGAGTGGAAATGTGGGTAAGGGGGACACACAAGTTCAGCTGGGACGTCTCGTGTGCGAAATCAGGTTGATTCGAGAGCAATTGCCGCATGCAGCAATCCACTGGCCGCTCCTCCTCCTCCTCATTGCTGTTGTTACTGTCATCACCATACATCCCCGCCTCCTCATCAGCAGAGGCACCGTCGAGATGTGGTTTGCAAGACTTGAGGGCTTTGCAAGTTTTGCATTCACCAATCAACACCTTGCCACGTGTATTGGTTGTATAACCACGTTTGGCCAATATCACCTTCATGCCCTTGGGCTTCCCCTCAAAATCTTTGTGAGCATGCCCGCCCGGCAGGTGCTCTGGGTAAACTATTGTGTGGACTTGGCCACCTCGACCATGGGGGTTATCAGCGGGAATAATGGTGTCATGCATGTCGGGAGCTTTACCACCAGGGCCAACATTCATCTTTGTTGCAGTCAAGGTGTCCTTTGCAAGGCTTCCGTGAGCTGAGGAATTGTCGAAAACCCAGTGGATGATCGCATTGGGGAAGAGATGCCGTGCAATTATAATTGCTCTTGCCATCTATTGAAAAAGATTAAGCTGACGACAACGAGAATGATAATTGTGCACCTGAGCTATCATTTGCTCCATATTCCAGTAGGCATCACCACCTGCCTTGTTATCTGGATATATTACCATTGTCGAATCAGTCAATGCCAGACGCAATTCTCTGACAAGTTTTTCGTTTTCCGCAATCAATTCATTCGTGAGAGTGAGGAGACCGTACCACTCGCAGATGAAGCCCGAGATCATGATCAAACAACCATGCCCCTTCTCCTTGAGGACCTGCTCGCCGGCTTTAAGCCAGTAGTGATTGTTTTGATAATCGTTGGAATGAAGTGTCAACTCATCGTGTTTGATGAAAATATGTTCGTGCTCATCGTCACCGAGTTCGAGGAGAACTTCCGCCATGTCTGGCTCAGCATATTGAGGCCGAAACGGCTCAGCCAGATATTCTTTGCAACACTTCTTGACGTCCTTGTGCTCGTGCCCGTCTCAGTATACACCTTTATGATGCCGCTTCCTGTGATAACCCAGTTTCCAAAGCCATCGTTGGCAATGGCAAATGGAAACCATGGTCTTCTTGAGGGAGAGGGAGGGAAGCAGTGCTTCATTGACGTGTTGCTGCAAGAGTTTCGGATTAACCTGAGGAAAAAATCAATATGTGACGCGAAGGTTTCACATTGCAATAGCACTCACCATCCCCACCGCCAATGTTCGAAGCCATCGTTGAACCCCCAGATAAAACCCTTCATCATCTAAGAGACTGTTCTGCTTTTCACGTCGTCCTTGGTGGCTAGGTTTCAGTGCTCCATTCGCCTCGAAGAAACGAGCTTGCGCACAGAGAACTCGCTGAAATGCGGGACCACGGCCGTGGTTCTTGGCGACTCGCAATGCGGCTGCCAACCGGCCCATACAGGGCATCCGACGATAAAAATCCCCGAGTGCTGCAAATAAGATCATGCTGTGATAGTCTTGGGATTTACAAGCCTTCTTGAGGCCATCGACGGCAAGAGAGGCAAGCTCTGCGGGGTTGAGAGGTGCGGTGTTGTCGAGAATTGTGTCCACCCACTCCACAATCTCATCAGCCACCACAATGGAATTGATTGCGGCATCGCCCTCGGCAGCGCGGACCTCCGCTTCAAGAACCTGAGCAGAAGTCTCCACTTCGTCCGCCAGGTCTGGCCCCAGTTCCGCTTCATTGGTCAGAAATTCCTTATCCTCATCTTCAATTTGAAGAGGTGAGGAGGTTGATGCAACAGGAGAAGCAGACGTGCCTGCTTCGTCAGGTCTCTGGCGTTTGGCAGGGAGCAGCAGATGGAATAATTTCGACGTAATCCGGGGAGGCAGATAGTTTGCGCAGCCGTTTCTTGAACATTTCGTGGATTGTTGTCTGTTTTCCAGTCGAAATGGTGCTCTTCGGAAGGAGGGCGGCCATCTGGCGTTGATATTCAGCCTCTGAGATTTTGAGGGAGCCGCTCTCGAATTCAGCCTTGAGTTTCTTGCGCTTCTCTTGGGAACTGCATACAGACAGGCCTCCACCTCCATACAGCCCTCGTTTTTTACCTCGAATAAATCAGCGGTGTTGCGAAATACGATTGAACTGAGACGCACCCATCTGATTATCCATTGGACCTGCCAGGTGTTGCTCAGCACTGCGCATCTCTCCTCTCAGCCGCTTCTTTTCTGCATTGATTCTCTGTTTCAGTCGGATCCTCTGCCTCTCGTCATATGTCACTGGACGGGGTAAGTTCTGCCACCCATCCGTATCACACTGCCATTTGAGTCTTCTTCATCAGATGTGGGAGCTGTGACAGCCGGGTTGTTTGACACAAAGGCCCCAGTTGTGCCCCTCTGCGTGTGAGATGGTCCCTTCTTGAGCTTGGGCATGCTTCTTGGCAGACAATGAGAAAGCGGGAGGACGGCACAGCGCTTGATGGCGCGGCACAGCCACCGGGCTGCCTGATCCGCAATTAAAAACACGAAATCAGTCTGGGAAAAACATGAAATGGGTTTTCTCAAGTTTTGCTCCGACAGGATTATAGAGGGGGCTATTGTAGTACTAATTTTGACATTCTATGGTGATCGAGGCACGAGGTAACCCCAGAGCAGGGTTTGTGGATTAGAGTCCATCGTTCAGGGGCTCACACATTGTATTTCTCCCTAATACGACGACCTATCCCGTGCTCTACATACCCAGAAATTGCTCTTTTCTTTCACATTCTCACACCTCATTCTCCCGTCATGTCAACACCGTCGTCTACTCAAAACAGGACCTCTACCGTGCGACTCCTATTTGACCCCAATACCGAGTCCTGCCCTGACTTCGCCTCCAAAGAGTTTGCCAACATCCGTAACACCATCAACACAAAACAACCAAACAGCCATCAACAGCCTGGTTGCTGCCTGGACCAAAGCCAATGACAAAAGGAAGAAACAGTGGGAGGAGCAGGTTGCTGCCAACAAGGCCGCGGAAAAAGCTGTTGAGGAAGCACGCCAGAAGGCGGCCGAGGAGAAGGCCGCAGAAGCCGCAAAGATTGTTGAGAAAGAGAGGCTCAAAGAGGAAGCCAAGAAGCCTAAATTGGGCGACTTTAACGCAAACGGTGATGCCCCTTCCGCTCTCGAGACCCGCATCTCCCCCTTTGCCTAGAGGAAACTTGAAAGGCGGGAGTACTGTCTCTTGTGGCCTTTCACTCCCAAAGGCCTCGCTGAAGCGGCTTCCACTGCTCTCTCCTCCAAAAACGACATCTCCTCCGTCCAGCTGACCCAAACTGAGGACAATCAGCTTTCCGTGCAGGCTGGTCCCTCGTCCTCCGCTCACAAGAACATGGTTCGTGATGACCAACTAACATGGCGCGAGTTCGAACTGGGCCAGTCGCACTTCACCAAAGAAATTATCCGCGCCAATTGGCCAAAGCCCCACATTGACGCCATCACCCACTTCTTTTATCTAATCTGCAACCATTTGCTTCGTGAGCAGCCCCAGGGGGATCTGACTCTTCAGACCTATGCAGACCGAACCCGTTACGAATGGCACCTAACTTTGGGAACACCGCAATCTTTCAACATCGCTCGGATTAACGAAGGACTGTTAGCAAAAATTGGGGACGAGTTGTTCAATAAGTGCCGTGAACAAGCGATATTGAGGTGTGTTGTCTCGTGTCTGTTTCCGAGTCGCCCAATGCTGATGTCTTCCATGCTTCCGTTTTCTTTCCGCAACCCCCCTCCCCCCCTCTGCCATCATTCCACCTTCCCATTATGCATTGATCCAACCGAACCGCCATTTTCTATTGATCCAACTGCCTTTTGGCCTGCCATTTATCCAACTGCCTTTTTGGCCTGCCATTGATCCAACCGCTTCGGTGTGTCTCTTCCTTCTAAAATCGACCATTTCATATCCTATTTTCTAGCCTCAGGGCCCCGTGCAACGACACCGGGTCTGGTGGTAATCACTTCACCCCATATCCTCCTCCCAACCACGAGAGTAAGCAGCTACAAACCTCGAATAACCCAAACTCCAACCGGGTTTTTCCCCGGGGCGCCGAGAACGGGACCTTCGTCTGGGCCCTTTGCCTCGCGTCCCACCAGGATGTCCAGAACTGCAGGACAACAACATTGTGGAACGGGTCACCCACTCGGTGCCATCGTGACCGCCAGGGAAAGCTCATGAACCCACAGGGGGAAAACATCTGTCTCCAGTTCCAGTGGCCGAAGGGATGCAAGTCTGAAGGCAGGCACGTCCATGAATGCCCCGGTTGCGGCTCAACCACTCACGGAGCTTCGGGCTGCCATCTCCGAGCGAAGCTCTAACCCCCTCACTCCTCTTATTGCCAAGAACTGGGAAACAGTGCTTCACAACACGGGCCTCATTTCCGGATACCCAACAATTCCTGGTGGCCTGCGCTGCGGGTTCAATATATCCATTCCTTCCATTCATTCCACCATCACTCCCTCTAATAGCGCATCCCTTTCAACCCACCAGTCGCCATTTTGACAAGTCATCCTGTCTGAATTTGCTGTGGGACGGTATATTGGCCCATTTTCTCAGTCACAGATGGAGGATTGTCTCGGAAACTTCCAATCCTCTCCCCTCTCCATGGTCCCCAAACCGCATGAGCTCGAGAAAATGTGTCTTGTCCAGAATTACTCATTCCCTCGAGTCCCTCAAGACGGCCATCGTTCCATCAATTGCTTCATTAATTCGGATGATTTCCTGTGCACCTGGGGGTACTTTCAACGCAATGTGTTTCAAGGTTTCCATGCTCCCCCCTGGTTCACAAATCGGTGTCTGCGATGTTTCTGAGGCTTACCGGAATATCCCCACTCATTCTTCCCAATGGCCAGGCACAGTCCTGCGCCTTCCTGCAGATCTCTTCGACCTCACTCATCGTCCGGACCTGGCCGGCCGCATGGAAGACGTTTACGCTGCAGACACCAGTGTTTGCTTCGGAGAGTCATCAGGAGCTGGAGCATATGGTTGTGTGGGCGATGGCCTTGCAGATATCCTTCGTGCTCAGGGTATTGGTCCAACCTCAAAGTGGGTCGACGACTCAGCCTTCATCTGAATTCTCCACGAGTTCCTTCCGGAATATAACGCCAAGCGAGCCTCGCTCCACCGTCGACTCCTCGCTCTGGGTGGCCGTAAACAGTCTAAAGGTCGCTTCTGGTGGGGAGGGAGCGAGCTACCTGATGGCCGAGTGGAAGAATACGATGAGGACTTTGCATTCCCCATCCAGGACTTGTCTTCTGCCTCGCTGCGGAGCGAAGTCAATTCGAAATTCTCTTACAATTTCGACGACATTGACCGCGTTTCCACTTATTTGGGAATACCGTGGAAACAGAGTAAAGACATCCAGTTCGCTACAGCCGCCCCATTCACAGGCATCATTTGGGACCTTGAGTCTCGTTGCATCGCGCTTACCCCCCAAAAGATGGCGAAATATAGCAACTTGATTACAATGTGGCTGTCCAAACGAACACACATCCAGTCGGAAGTCGCGAAACTCCATGGCCCTCATCCATGCATGCCTGGTTACTACGACTGGACGAGCGTACATCACCTGCCTGGAGTTCATGCTCGGGATTTACGGTGACAGTCCTTTCATGCCGCGTACCGCCCCTCGAGCCACCAATGCAGACCTTGAATGGTGGCTCAATATCCTATCCAAGCCAACCCTTTCCAGAATTATTCCTGGCCCTTGCGAGGTCACATCCATTCCAAACTCAAATATATATGCATTAGTATTAACAGCTTGATCAGGTCGCTGACATCTCAGCCTTCTCAGACGCGAGCTCCGGTATTGGAGTGGGCATTGTCATCGGTTCGCACTGGCGCTTCCTGCCCAGGTGGGAATCTAAGTGTCGAAAGATCCTGTGGGCAGAAGCCGTCGGGTTCGAGCTCCTCGTCCGGACCATCATCGCTATGGGTGCCAACCCGGGACACTTGGTTGTCTACGGGGATAACAACGGCATCTTCAAAGGATGGTGGAATGGGAGGAGTGCAAACGAAGAGACTAACAATGTTTTCAAGCACATCCACACTGTCTGCGAGTCCTCGGGGATTACAATCTACACTCATTACGTTTCTACCCTCTCTAACCCCGCCGATGATCCCTCACACGGACGATTCCCACCACGCAGCCTCCTCCTACCTCCCATTCCCATCCCCGATGCCCTCTTTCCTTTCATCGTCGACTTTAACACCCCCAACCCCGCTGATAAGCCAGTAATTGGGCCATAGTTAGATACACGTAATTTTGCGTGTTTCTGATTGTGCTCATTGCTGAAACTGTTGTTTCTATGCGACAGTACTGGTTCCTGGTAGCTGTTGGGCGAACCACAGAGAAACGGGTGGACGTTCTAAGGAATTAGAACGTCCATTGGCTAGTCTCACCCTGAAAACCGTAAGGGAAATGTGTAGCCAATTAACAAGTCAAGGAACTTTGTTCGACTTGTTTCCAACATCCACTTAAACAACGGAAACGGGTCAAAGGAACAGGAGTTGGGCAATGTGTTGTGTTGTGTTGAGACGCTAAGGAGACGCGCTGGGTCACGAGTGTTTCGGTTGCTAGAGTTGCCGATTTCCCTCGAATGCAGATACACTGAAACAGGTGGTCGGCTATTCCGAGGATCCGGATCACAACTCTAAAAGTGTTCCAAGGTTCTTTCTCAAGAACCCTTTCTGGGAAACACCACAGAAACAGGTATCTATCGAAACCTACAAAGCAGTATTATCAAGTTCGGGGAGAGTTGAGTTGAAGCAGAAACAGGTCAAACAAGTGCAGTGCCGATCTATTGGTGATCGACACACCCTCTGAATAATACAGGGGTGCTGCTGACGGGTTCCTGCCTCGTAATTGGCAAGGGAACATGGCATGCTCGCAGTGGGGAACCAATGGGAGGCAACGCTCGGAAGAACAACCGACAAAAACATGGTTAAAGAGGCAGATAAACGGACATTTGACTCATTGGGATTGTGTTTTGGGCTTTGTAATTGTGTCTTGGCGGTTGTATAAGTATCCGAGGGTGTTTCTACGATGGACACAGCATCTTCCCCCGAACTAGTAGGTTATACGCTTGTGCATCGGGTTGATCTGGGATCCTCGGCGAACGCACTCTCATAGAGTAGCATTATTAGTCAAAATCTTAATTGTTTCTGAATCATATATTATTCTGGAGACGCACTTGGGCTCTGCCTGGAAACTATTAGAAACTCTGTGAATCTGTTTGAACTGGGACTCTGTTGAAAGAAACATTATTGTTGTTGTTTGCGGAGTGGATTTCAGAAAGTACCGTCAAGGGAAAACTTTGGAAACGTGACTGCTGTGCGCTGCTCAGAAAGTACCTTTTAGGGAAAGCTCTGTGAACGCTCTTGGCCTATAAACTAGGGGCCTTACTTGAGTCTACGGGACTACTTTAAACTTGTTTCTCTGTCGCTAGGACACACACACACGCTGCGAAGCTATAGATCTACTTTGTTTGGAAACTATGTTTCCACCACCGTGTCTAGAAACATGTTCTACGCAGCTTGCTCTTTGTCTCTTTGAGATACGAAACCTCTCCCTACAACCTTTACAAGGCCCTGTACTAGGGGCTGTAACTCGTCGGGATCTCTGGAAACGTGCATATATTGTTGTTTGATTTGTTTGTTGGTTGTTGGAACAGTCTCTGGACTGTTTCTTTGCCGCTCTCGAGTCAAGTGGGGTTATTTGTGTGTTTCTTATATAGGTTCTGAGCACATCAATCACCGCTCCAACCCGCGCCCCACTTGCAAAGCAGCGTAACCCCGTGGATGCCCAATTCCAGCCTGTTGGCAACGACGACTGGATCGCGGAATTTATATGGGACAACTAAGCCAAAAGTCGGCCTACATAGCAGCTCTTCACGCCCGAGACCATACCCGCAACATCTACCTCTCCATGCCTCTAACCTACGCCCTTTTGCTTTGCTGACGAACACCTATATAAGTGGCTGCCCGTGATTTCTCGAAAAGATCGCAACGAGACTCTCCAAACCGCAGACCTACAGAATGTGACAAATGTGCTGTCGCATTCGTGGGCAGATGGTACACTCGGGACATACGGGTCCAGCTTGCTGGTTTTCCACTGCTACTGCGACTCATGCAACATCCCCGAATCTATCTGTGCCCCGGCGTCTGCCGATCTATTGGCCTCATTTCTAGCGGCTGTTGCCGGCCTCTATGCTGGTAAAACCCTAGAAAATTATCTCTCAGGTGTCCGCGCATGGCACATCCTTCACGGCGTATCATGGGCACCAAATAAAGCTGAATGCGAGGCACTCCTGCGGGCGGCCGCGACTCTACAACCAAAGTCTTGACCCCGACGTCCATTTCGATGCAGCGGTCGGGTCCTGTCTAACCACCTGCTTCTACTCGTGCAGAAGGGTAGGTGAATTCACCGTTAAAACACTCCAGAGCTTCGACCCATCATCGCATGCCAAGCCTTCCGACGTCCGCGAAGAAGTAGATCCGCAAGGGCTAACCATGACAGTCATCAGAGTGCCCAAAACAAAGAGTAACAACGATGGTGAAGACTTATACTATGCAGAGCAAACCGACGCCTCGGATCCTCGCAAAGTGTTCGCAAATCATTTGCACGTCAACACCCCCCCATGTAATGGCCATCTTTTCGTATACAGGCACGGCACCAGCCATCAGCCTTTAATGAAGTCAGCCTTCATTGGTCGCGTCCACAAAGCTTTTCGCACCGCCAAACTCGAGCCTTTGCAGGGACACGGGATCCGAATCGGATCCACCCTCCTCTACCTCCTCTGTGGAACTCCATTCGACGTCGTCAGAACTATTGGCCACTGGGCCAGCAACATGTTCCTATTATATCTGCGGAAGCATGTGCAAATAATGGTGCCGTATATGCAGGCCAACCCCCGCTTGCATACCGAGTTGTCCGCGTTTCAATGCCTCCAATCCGCTGTGAGTTCACATCCTACTTCCAATTGGGGCTCCTGCGATGATGCATCGTGAACTCCTAGCTAATCGGGTATCCACGCAGAACTCCCCTCATTGCGCCAGAAAGCTCACCGCAGCTTTCTCCCACCTTCCATCTATCTATACCAGACAGAGCGCGATCCACAAATTGACGTTCTGTGGTGATCGAGGCATGAGGTAACCCCAGAGCAGGGTTTGTGGATTAGAGTCCCTCATTCAGGGGCTCACACATTGTATTTCTCCCTAATACGATGACCTACCCTGCGCTCTACATACCCAGAAATTGCTCTTTTCTTTCCCCACCCACCCTCCACTAATTCCAATCTCTATTCCAATTCCACTATCGGCCAAACACATACTTCCTCAGTTACTTCCAACTTCAGAACCCACTAAACATGTATTTCTGTCCCTTGCATTCTTTTGTAGCATTCCAAAGTCTATGTGCCACGCACAAGGCATCGTTAATCAATTGTCTATTTATTTTATCTGGGCCAATGTTCGGGGTATCCACGCAGAACTCCCCTCATTGCGCCGGAAAGCTCATAGCAGCTTTCTCCCGCCTTCCATCTATCTATACCAGACAGAGCGCGATCCACAAACCAGGTTTTCTTACCTCTACGGTGAAACCTCAAGGTGAAGTTCCAATTACCAAATTGGGCCTCAGATTTGTCACGAAGTTCCGTCTCCCACCATACCCAGGGATTCCACTAAAAAGATTATTTAAAATCCACTGGTACCGTGGTCTACTATATATTTGGCTTTGATGCCAACTGATTGGCAAGTCCGGCCACATCAATTCTCATATACAGATACATCTTGATCGTCATCTGTATATCGGTTCTGTAACAGGGACTACATCAATTCCATCAATTCGAGTTGCACTGGTCCACGACGCGTTCGTGGGGTGACCCGTCGAGCTGGCTGTGTTCAGGTGGCCTCAAGGCTATAGGTGCAGGTCAGTAGTTACAGTCAAGGCTCTGAGTTTTCAGAGTCAGACCGGCCAAGCTCGCCTTTCTGGCTGTTACCATCATTGATCTGCTGATTGACTGGTTTTTGCTTGCGTGTTGTAGTACTAGCTGTTCGGATTTGGAGGTGAGCTTGGGACCCGACTGGTTTCGCGAGTCTATTAGTTCACCCTTGCTGCAATGCCAAGAGATCCTTCGGAGCTAGATGAGTTCTTAAGTTCTCCCATTCCCTTTGCTTCTCTCGCCTCTCTTCCCCATTCCCTTTGCTTCCCCTCGTCGTGTCTCCCCTCTTGAGGCCTTCGGGCAGGGAGAAATTGTTGCCGGTTTTTTTTTTTTTTATTTTTTTTTTTTGATTCTGGCTTCTACGTTGAAACATGAAAAAGACACACGGCTTCAATCCGCATGCTTAAATATTTTCAATTTATTCGAGACCTTACACTGTTTCGTAGCTTTACAGCAGAACTTTGTTTCCCGAATGGCCCCGCAACAACGTTATCGACGCCGAAACATCGTGTAGCAGCGGGAATCAAGGCCAAGCACTGCATTTCGGCGGTCTCTGGACCTAAGGGTGCGCCGAGGTGCCTCGGCAGACCTGGGCGCACCTTAGGCTCGGCAGACCCTGCCGAGGTCTGCCTAGCGTTGCAAGCCATAGTGGCGCAGCTCTTTTCTCGCCGAGCCATACAGTGGTGAGATCGGCAATCGGTTCCATCATATTCCTGTGGGAAAATATCAAGAAAATATGAATAAATTGACATGTGAATGGTGGACTATACCAAGATGTGTGCATAATTAATACTACTAGACAATTGGATGATAAATAAATGGTTATTGATACTGGAAAGAGGGACCAGCTAGAAGAAATGGATGTCGAGGGCCATGCTCACAGGCTGCGCTGACAAACACTGACAGCCGTCACCACCTTGTCTAGCAACCGCGATTAGCCGACTTTGAGCCGAGTCTCTATATCTCCGCGGATATGGCCACCAGCTAGTAGACTCGTAACCAGTCTGCCTACGCCGTCCTAACAAGGCGGGCTTGTTGCCGTAGGCAGACTGGTACTTCTCGGATGTGTCAATCGAGCTGGGGCGGAGTTTGAAATTAAGTTAGTGAGGCCGATGACACAATGATGCAATGAGCTGCGGCAATTCCGGAGATCACGGTCCGAAGTTGATTGCCACTAAAACTACCCTCAGGTTTTACGGTGTTCTGTCCCACAAATACAAAATGTAAGGAGGCAAAATTGGAGGGATACAGTAAGGTCTATTTCAAATAGTCCTCGGCAGCGTCCACACCGACACTCCTCCCTGCTCCCTGCGCCCCGTTCCCCCTCCGCTTCTCGCTCACTCGCGCACGAACGAGGGGAGCAGAACCCCACCCTCAGTGCCCGCCCTCCTCGCTGTCGTCCCCGGGGATCTCGTCGAGCCTCTCGAGATCGACGAGGCACTCCCCGATGATCTTCACCGCCTTGACGAGGTCTGCCTCCTCGATGACGAGCGGCGGGGCAAAGCGGACCCTGCGAAGAGATATCAGCATAAGAACTCTCACGAACGAGCGAAAGGGAGCAAAGACGAGAACAGGCGCGCGCCTTCTGTCGCCGTAGCACCCAACGAGACAGAAACACTCACACATTCCCATGCGTCGTCTTCGCCAACACGCCCCTCGCCTTCAACAGCAGGCAAAACTGCCACGCCGTCCTTCGCTTGTTCCCCGCGACGTCCTGCCCCCGCGCAGCGCGCGCGGCGTTGCATGCGTCTTCGTCGATGACGACCGCGTTGAGGAGGCCGAGGCCGCGCACGGTTTTGATGTAGGGGGACTGTAGGTGGAGGAGTTTAGGCAGGGGGGAGCAGGGGGAGGGAGGGGAAACGGCAAGTGGAGGATGGGAAGCGGGAACAGATGCGCGGTGCGGGAGAGATGGAATAGATGGGGTGTTCGGAGTAGACGGACAGAGAAAGGGCAAGAGGGACGGGAATGAGGGGAATGAGGGAAGAGCGGGAGAGAGGTGGTACAGCATGTAGGAGACGGAGCGTCTAGAATGGGCAAGAGCCAAAGAGAGATGATACGCACCTTAAGCGCAAGCACCGACGAGCGGAAGACCTCGCCCAGACGCGCCGCGCGCGCGGAGAGGTCCTCCTCCACCAGGACGTCCAGGGCCGTGATCGCGACGGCGCAGGCGAGGGGGTTTCTGCGGGGCAAGCCGACGGGTTAGCGGGCGATTCAGGTCGAGACGGCGCGGGGAGAGCACAAATGCATGGTCGGGTCGAGCTCCGACTCCCAAAGGAGGGGCAAGGGCGCGGGTAGCAGCCCGCAGCGCTCCACCACACACAAACAAAGAAAAACACAGAAACCCACTCACCCCCCATACGTACTCCCATGCTCCCCGGGCTGTATGCACAGCATCACGTCCTTGTCCGCCAGCACCGCCGACACGGGGTACACCCCGCCCGAGAGCGCCTTGCCGAGGAGCACGATGTCCGGGCGGATGCCGGCGTGGTCGATGGCGAGCATCCTGTGGGTTGGGTTAGTCGACTTTTGGAAGCGGGGGAGAAGCAGGGAAAGGAAGAGGAGGAAGGGCAGGGGATAGAGGGTAAGGTCGGTGGGGGACGTCAACAAGCCAAACGACGAGCAGCACGCCCGCCCGCCCTTCGCATCTCGAGCAACATAGTACGGTGCGTTCGAGAGCATCGTACGGGTGGTCCATAAGAAACGAGGACAAGCGAGAAAATGAGGAAACGAGCAATGAAACGCCAACGCACTTCCCAGTCCTCCCCAACCCCGTCTGTATCTCGTCGCAGATCAGCAGCACGTTGTGTTTCTTGCAGAGCGCGGCGACGGCGGGGAGGTAGGTCGGGGGCGGGACGATTATTCTGTGGGCAGAAACAGAACGTGGTTAGTATTGGTTGGGAGACCAGGGAAGAGCAAAAGGAAAAAGGAAGGAAGGAGGGAAGACAGCCTGCGTTGCGGCCACGGAAGCACCGCTTGCCTCGGAAAATGATACAATAAAGAAACGAAGAAACGACTCACCCCGCCTCCCCCTGCACCGGTTCCACCAAAAACGCCGCCACCCGCGGCCCGTGCAGCTCCAGCGCGCGCTCGAGGTCGCTGATCTCGCCTGCGAAAACAATCAGCGCTCGATTCGTTCGTGCAGAAAAAGACGACCGCTCACCAAACCTGATGACCCTACTGCCCCCCTCTGCCTCGGGGTCCACGAACGTCGGCCCCACGCCGGGGAGGTACGGCCCGAACCCGACGCGCGCGGAGGGGTCCGTGGACATGCTGGAGGGGTGTTAATGTCAGCGAGACGTGCTGGCGGGGAGGGAGGAGAAAAATACGGATGCGAAAGACAGAGGAGAGGGAGCGGGGATAGGGTGAGAGGAAGGGAAGGGTATTGCGATGGGAAGATGGACGATGGACGGAAGCAGGTAGGGCAGGGGACGAGGAAGGGATTGGAAGGCAGCGAAGCATGGATGAAGACAGGAGAACACACCTGATAACCCCCAACGTCCGCCCGTGGAAGTTGTCCGCGACGCTGAGTACGATGGCTTCGCCCTCGGGGACGCCTTTGCCTGCAATTTCACCACATTAGCATTGATCGAGGAAGAGAGCACAAAACACGCACGCAGATACGCCCACTTCCTCGCGAGCTTGAGCGCGCTCTCGACCGCCTCGGCGCCCGTGTTCATCGGGAGGACCTGTGCGAGGCGATTCGATTCGTCAGTATTGTGTCTTTCCACCATTGTAAAGGGAAAGAGGAAGAGGAAGAGAAACGGCTGAAAGTGAAAGGAAAGAGAGGGTCGAATGTAGGGGAAGACGCGTGAGGGAGACGACGACAGAGCGGCCATCCCATTCGGCGCGTGCTGCGTGACGCGACCTCGTCCTCGTTTACAGAATGTACACCGACACGCGCGACAAAAACGCGGGCTTGTCTCGTGCTTCCATGCGCGGTGACCCTCCCCCGCTCCCTCGCCCTCGTCGACAGAATGCACACCGACACGCGCGGTGCCCCTCCCCATATACACAAAAAAAACGCCACTCACCATCTCCCACCCAAACACCGCCCCCACCCTCTCCGCGAACCGCCCAAAGACGCTATTGTGGAACGCGCGCGAGCTGAGGGTGAGCTTCTGTGCCTGCGCGACGAGGGCGGCGACGATGCGCGGGTGGCAGTGGCCTTGGTTTACGGCGCTGGGAGGGGGGTTAGTGTGTGGTATGCGAGGGGAAAGGAGCAGGAGGGTAGGGGAGAGGAGGGAAGGGGAAGGGGAAGGGAGTGGGGAGGGGAGGAGGGTGAAGAGAGGGCGGGAGGCGGGCCCGAGATGAAAGCGCAGTCCCGCCCAACCTCCGCGAGCCCTCCCCGCCTCTCCCCGCCGGCGAAATAGTAGATGGGAGCGCAAGGTCATCACGCTGTTATGATTGGCTCGAGCGGGCGTAGATAGATATATAAGAGAAAGCAGAAGGAGACACGCACGAATACGCCGAAAGCATATCAATGTACTCCCTCCCTTCGGGGTCCCATACCCTGCGTTGGCGTCGTCAGTTCTCTTCTCGTACATCTGGGCGAAAACAACGCACTTTGCTCCGAGTGCACGGTCAAAGACCACGGGGAGGGGGTGGTAGCTAGTGGCGAAAAGCGCGCAATCAGTATGGGTGGTATAAAAGAGGGCAGATGAAAGACGGAACGTTGTAATGAGGTGCGTTTGGCGCTCCCTACGCAGGACCAAGTCGACTGGCGAGAGCTACGCAGGACCAAGGAGGAAGAAAGCAGGAGGCGGGAAGCAGGCACGGCCAGGACCAAGTCGACTGGAAGGCAAGACGTTCGTTCGCCACCTAGTGGAGGGGCAGTGTACTCACTTGTGTGCGCCATGCTCGTTCTCGAGGCGGATGAGCTCCGCTGAGCTGAGGTGCGCCTCCTTTCCGTTCTTGCCGTTTGCCGTTCGTATGCGTCCCGTTGGCGCTGCCGTTGGCGCTGCCGTTGACGCCGTTCTTCGCCTTTGCGACCGTGCCATTCCCATTGGTGGCGGGCGCCGTAGTGGTGGTAGCCGATGGAGACATGTGTTCTGTGTTCTGTGCGGTAAGGTTTCTTTCTTTGCGCTGATTCTGTAGATTTCTCGCTTGTGGTGGTACGGGTGCAAGAGGATTCGGCTGTCGACGATCGTGACTCGCCTCGCAAGCTCCGCCCGCCCGTCTTTCTATTCTGCTCCCTCCTGTCCGGCTCATCCGGCATCTCCATGTGGTGCTGAGCTCCACTGCGTCGACGTCGGCGAGGATTATCATTGTCAAGACGCCGTGCTCTTCGGGCTATCGCTCTACCTCGGTTGGCTTCGAAATGAACTCCTCTGACTTGGCAGTGGCTCCCAACTCAAGTTATTCTAATACCCCTCTCGCCGGCACCCTGGCGTGCGAACTCTCCCGCGCCAGCATCCTTGCTCACCGCTCACCGCTCACCGCTCAGGGGCAAAGATAAGAGCACTTACAGCGGCCTCGTTCCTACTCCAGCCGTTCATTCGCTCATTCGTCATTTGTTCATTCAAGCTACCAAACACCCTCGATTCACCACATCCTACTACGCCACACAAGACGCACCCTCGATCCTGACGCCTCTGCTTTTGCGCCCAAGATGTGCATCAACCACTTGGTCAGCCTCGAAGGCTCGAATCCTAGATTTCGATATGCAGCCGCAATGCTCTCGTCGAAATCAACTCCAACCTCGCGCGCTTGGCCTGGTACATACTTATCTCGTCGTCAAATTCCCGAGTCCGCACTCGCTCCGACTCGGGCCTTTCCCTTTCGCAATCGTCCGTTCGGATGACTGGACCGCTTGTATATATTTAATCATGCTCTCAATACAATCCTTTCGACAGACACAAAATCTGTTCACCGCGTTCGAAGCATACAGGCGAGGACATACAGCCGCCCAATGCCCATAAGACAGAGAAAAAAGCAAGACAAGAAAATCAACGACCTGGCCCCGGTTCGAACGGGGTCTCCTGCACAATGTTGCATGAAGATCTTGGGCTCGTGTTTGTTGCTCCCAAAAAGAATTACAAAAAATGCGCCCAAAAAGGAAAGAGAAAGGAAAAGGAAAGAGGAGGGTTCAGATTTCACTCACTGCTGTATACCAGCTGTTCTATTGCTTTTGATAGTCTTATAGCAATCATGCCCCTCTCAGAATGACACCGACTGATTACGCAATTGTGTGCCTGTGTCGCCAGGTGTTCTTTCCTTTGTACCGCAGCCGGAAAGCGCTGAATAAATCAGAGAATATTCATACACATACAGGGGACATATAGAATTATTTCTTGCAGCGAAAGTCAAGCGATACAGAGAGCCAGTATCTCAATATGAGATCATCTTGATCAAAAATATTATCTTGGCAAGTTGATCATATATCGTTGCAGGCACTCGATGAGCTGCTTAGAGATGAGTGAAGACCCTGACTATTTTCAAATTTTATATGTCTCCAAATATTTCTAGATTTATCGCTGCAGGTTACGTGCCACAACGGGGTGTTCAAAAATCAGTTGGTGTCTTCCTGATGGGGTTGTGACTACTAACAGATCATATACAGATACTTACTTGTTTGTCATCTGTTTCTGGTCTGTAACAGAGGACTATGCTTTGAGGTTGACTTTGTTTGGTGTCCAGTGGGTGTCCAGTGACTCTATGTTTGATTTGTAGAAGATAGAAAAATAACCTGTCAATCTGATAACACACTGATAACTCTCTCTGTTACCACCATGGATCGAGAGCCCCCTGAGTCTCCAGATTACTTTGAGAACTTTGAACAGCTAGATCCAGCACTTTACAAGTCCCCTTCTCAGCCACCACAGCTCCCACTGCCCCCACACAGTCCCAGCCTGCACAGGCCATCAAACAGACTGATTAGTGCAGAATCAGAGGCTCAAGGTTAGTTTCTTCACTAACTTGCAGTACCTGAATTAATTCCAAGAATTCTAGAGCAAATCCAAGTTCCATACCCTTCTGTACAAGCTGGCCAGCATCAATTTGGTACACTATTTCCTGTCAACCAATTTTCATCCAATAATGCTTCGATTTTCAGTTCCTTATATATCCAATGCTCATGGCAGGGATTCTTGCTCACAATCCTTCAACTGATTCTGAATTCAAACATGTGTATCTTGCTGCACAACAAGGAACCAAGTATGCTGTGATGGCTGTCCATTCTGTTGAAGAGAAAATGCACTTCACAAAAATGATGGAAACATTCCCTGGTTTCTGTCTTCCCAACCTTGCACTTAATTTCAAAGATGGTGCTCAAACATGGAACAGTGAGGCAAACGGTCAAACCATTTTTTACAAGGTGTGTTCAATAGATCAATATTTATTCCCCTTCTGACTGAACATGATAGCTTGAAAGCCATTTACAATAGGGGAATTCACGGTAGGCCCTATTTTCCCGTTTGTGAATAAATATATTCAACTGATGGGACCATTATTTCTACAGACAAAAGATATTCCACAAACAAGATTTAATCTCGTTTGTGGAATAAACACTCGTTTGTAAAATTTATTCATGTGCTTATACAGCGTGAGTAAGCAGCCCCTGCCTGATCCTTGTTGCCCATGTGGAAGACTACGGCTCCCGACGGTGTTCCATGAGACAGAAGAAGGTCGCCGCCACCCCACCCGAGAAATATCGCTGAAGGAGGCTCCAGGGTTCAAATAAAAACATCAAGTCTGTAGAGACCGGTGCAGAGGGTGACAGCATGGTCAAGGCATTTACTGACTTGAAGAAGGAATCCTAAGGAGTTGAGACCGGTCAAGGTCAGAGGCGAGGCCCCAAAGACGCCAAGCTTCCAAAGCCAAGCATGGGAACAGTTAAAATGATTGGAAAACAAATGGGGTGATCACACATTTATTCCACAAACGAGGATTTTATTCATCCCATCACTTGATTATTTTTATTCACAAACGGGAAAATAATGCCTACCGTGAATTCCCCTAATCATATCACTCAAAATGGCTCCGTTCTGCAAATGAGAAAAACACAATCTCACAGATTTTGCCTAAAGCAAAGGCACTAGAGAACAAACTGAGGAACAATAATCGTGTCTCAGAAGCATATACTATGCCAACAATTGGCCTCTCAACTGCTGGTCCTAATTTGACTGGGCTTTTGCCAGTAAGTCAGCCAAAGTCCAATAGTCTCCCTGGACCTCAACCCCCAGTGCAGTCCACATTCCGTGTTTATCAGCCGCCAACAACTGGTCATGACATTTTCATTCCAGAGTTGCCGGATTATGCTTCCACATATCCTGAGCAAGATATTCCCCAGCTCTCTTGGCCCACAGAGTCTCAAATGGGAGACTTGACCACATTTGCGGCTAATTTTGTGGATGATACGAACTCTTTCTCCAGTGGCAATTCTCCAAATCAAGAGTCTGGAGACCAGGCAACAGTTGGACCAAATGTCACTTCATTTGATTTCTTCTTAGCCTCAGAGGAGGTTAGATCAAAGAAGAGAAGAGAGACGACATTTACCACCAATGGCACAGCAAAGAGAGCAAAGTGTCCATGCCTCAAATGTGGTCAAGACACCTGCAAAGGGAGTATCCGAAAAAACCTCTGCAATAATTCTTGCATGGACTGCAACCAACTAAATTGTGAGGGAAGAAGCTCAGTACACTCAGAGCTTCCATGTGGTGGTTGTACTTGGAGTTTGTCGGGTTGAAGGACAATCCAAATTAAATAGGAGACATTTTCTTTTGTATGCCAAATTGAATGTATGAAGCCCTTCAAATAAATTTGAGTCGCTGATATAATGTAGCGGTTGTTATTACGCTCGACGTCCAACTTAGAACTAAGCGAAATGTTCAAACTGAGCGAGAACGAGGCAAAACCGTCCTTGAACAATGAAATCAAAATTTATGTAAATAGATGTTCACATGATCATTCCCTTATTCGGTTTCACCCATATAAGGGTGCAACCGAATGCGGTTGCACCCTTACATGGGAATTTGATGCCACAAGCACCGTAACCGCGCGGATCTTGTGGTTAAGTAAAGCAGGTGTGTTGCTGTACACCACCAGGTCTGCATACCTACATATATACCTTGTTCAAACATGGATGCCATTTGTGTGCTCAGATAGACCCACCGAAATGAACTGAAATAAAGCTGGTAAGGCCGACAAGCGGCAGGGCCTGCTACCGGTTGATTCCAACGATGAAAATCAGGCGAAATGGGCGGCCCGAAGCTCGCGAAAGCACCAACGAGCTCGCATTGGGCAGGCTGAAATTGAATTCTTTCATAATTAGAAGGTGGATAAGTTTGTCACTCGGGCGATACTAAGTATCGCGTCAACCGGCTCGTATTCAACCTCGACCAACTTGAACTGAGTCATAAATTACATTTTTCAGCACACTATTAGTTCGCAAAATTTCTCAAAAAAAAAAGGTGTATAACTTGACCACATCTTTCAATTTTCAAGCATTGTTGTGAGTTCTCCAAAGGTTGTGCACGCAAGGTTGTGACCTGAGTCGATGATGACGGTCTGAATGACCAACCGTGATTATGGGGAAGCTTGCATCGGTATATGGCATCGAAATGCAGATGCTTACAAATTGCACGGGTGCATCGCTTTTGTAAGCACCGTGCAGCGCTTCTAAGCAGACCGGTTCCGGCAGTCGGACCGGAAGCAAGCTTCCCCTTCTATGTGGACTACCATTGTCCACATACATCATATTGAGAGTCCCGATTACAATCAGCAGCACAGTTTCGGCAGCAGGACTACTTACGCGAAAAGAATGTTGATGACCTGCCAAAAGTCAATTGATTGGGCGCCCTAGAACCCATACCTAAAAGCAGGGGAATAAAACATACAGAAATCCGAACTAAGCCTCGTCAAATACTTACTAGTACTACTACTACAGTCACGGTGAAAATTGTTGCCCATACCTAAAAAGGTAATTTTGTGATGGCTCGTAAAAAAACACACTGTGGACCAACCACTAGCAAGTTCTGAGCTAGAATATTAGGCAGATGTTGTATCTGATTCATAATATATGCTACTTTGGTGCACCAAATCCCACCCCTACTGGGATTTGGTGGTAACCTGATGATGCATATAACTGTGCATCCCAAGGCCAAGTGCATGCCAAAAATGAGTGGTATTTTAGCTCATATACAATATCTGAATACCCCTCTGCCCAAGCATTAGCTAGTAATTTGTCCACCCCACATTTATTGTGAGCCATCACGGAATTTCCTTTTTAGGTATGGGCAATAATTTTCGCTGCGACTGTATTCCAACTCTCTGTGTACTTGCAAGAAAAGGGAAAACAAGCCAGGAGAAGTGGCATCATGACCTGGCCCTGGTTCGAACAGGGGTCTCCTGCCTACTTGTTATATCCCGTCCCAACCATGGTCCTCCTCTGAACCTATCCACCTCCACTCTGCCAACTCCAGACTTCTGGTCCCTCAGAGTTGCGCTCCAGAGTTCACTGGACTTCAACTCTGTTGAAACAGTGCACCTCTTATACGACTAGGAATAGGTATTGTGAACAAACACCCAAAACAACCAACCACAACCAATCTACCTCCAAAGATCCAAGTGCTTCTCTTTGTGAGTTCAGGCCCGGGCTGTAGTATACAACCAGCAGGTTTGAACAAACACAAGTTTGATTATAGGCTTCTAACAACACACTCTACAACGTACTAGCAATATGCAACCACCAACAACAACACTGCTAGGAACCTAGGGATGGTCCAGGGGTGTGTTTATATGGGGTGGATACAAGATGGCTCGACCGCTAGGTTGAGAACACCAGGGCAGAGGTTTGTAGGTTTGTGAAAATCCTTGCCTTAGGCAACCTAAGGACTACTGAGGCTAACTCCAAATGACTCCAAGTGTCAAACGGCAAGACTCTCCTTGACTGCTGACCTATTCCTTAACCAAGAACAGGAACCTTTCTGCTTTTATCAGCACTACAGTATAGTAACCGTCAATGGATCACTACTTTGATGTTTCGCTTATAACACATGTAATCTTTCAGGATAAAATTTCAAATTAATTAGGAGGGTATTAGAGTGTGTATGGAGTGGGTCTACCACAAAATAGAAGTATGTATGACATTAAAATGTATTTAGAAAGGAGGAACCACGATGTCCAAAATGTCACAAATCCCGTTCAATGGATCAGACCTGTCACACATTGCTGTCATCCATCACCTCGTCTTCCAAGTCATCGCCCTCGTCGTCCACGACCGGAATGGTTGGTTTCTTGCCCAGCTTTGGCTTGGGAGGCAAGTCCTTCTTCTTCACTCCCTCTGCCACTAATTTGGAGCACTCCGCTGACCAGATTTCGACTTCCACAGCATGGTGCTCTTTCATCACTGCCCACTCCCTCTCCAGCCGCTCTTTCAGCTCCTTTCGTCGCTCCCTGGCCGCTTTTTTTGCCTCTTTACCAGCTTCTTTCGCCACCTGACCCTCCTCCATCTCCAAGACTTGCTGATAGAACTCGTCCGAGGAGAGGTATTGTGCCTTCCCCTTGAAGAGCTTTGCTCAGTCAGTTGTCGCCTTTTCCTCCTGCTGATGAAGGGCCTCATTCATTTTGTTCAGGCCCATGTTCTGAAGCACCATCGTCGCATTCGCCTCCTCCAACATGTGGTCCTGGACCAACACATTCTGGTGCGCTAATGAAAGCTGCCGTCGAAGCTCTTTGACTTCAGCCTCAAGCCGACCACGAGTTTTATAGGACCCTTCCGGCTCTTCGGGTGTCGATAGCACCCATTTCGGAGTCTCGAGAGCGCGCAGGACGTGTTGGATAACCGGAGGGAGGATGGCAGTGTCGTAGGATTTGAGTTTGGGGGTGCTGAGAAGGAGGGATCCGGTCGAGGTTTGACCAAGGTGCGCGTACAGTGTCCGCATCTTCTTTCGTGGTGACCATAGGTCAGGATCAATGTTTTCCAGGTCTTCATCTTCGTGGTGGTGTCGGTGCGATGGAGTCGATGGGCTGCTTGGCAGCGGTGTCACCAAATTCGACGGGACAAGTCCATTCGCGTTGGGGGCTGCATGCGCATCACATTGGTGATCGCACGGACCGGGCTGGGCTGCGGGAGCGGAAACTCGCTGTGAGTGGACGTCGCCTGACTCGGCTTCATCTTCTTAGCACTGACGAAATTGGGATTGAAAGGTACCACTCCTGTTACTTCGAATGCAGCCTTGACCGTCGACTCATCAAAGGCTTCCTTGTATGCAGGGGCCCACATGGACATGAAATCTGCCTTGGCCACATCGCACATCTTTGGCGCCTCCCATGCTACGATCCTTGCTTGCCAGCACAACTTCATCTTCGCAAAGCACATGACATCGAGGCCCTGCAACGCGTGGGTACAGTGCGGCGGATATCCCAGAAGGATGATGTTGTTCGTACGTGTGAAGTCGAGGAATTTCTGGGAGTAATGGGAGATGTGTCCATCGAGAAGGAGAGGAAGGAGCAGCCCATTGGCGGCTTCTTTGGTGGCCGGGTCAAAGTCTTTTGTGAGCCACAGGTACCCGTTTGTAGATTTTGCAATGCTGTGCACACAGGTGAGTTATTCAGCCTCTACAGCGCTTTTGGTGAACTCACAACACATTGACAGTGTTGCCTGTGTTCCACGCTGACTGGAAATTGATGCCCGGAAAGATAATCATCGGAGGCACCACCATCTTGCCGTTGCTGCGGATCGTCGCCAACACAGTGATGGTTTGACAGCTCGCACCACCCTGTTTGTGCTGGGTCTTCGTCCCACGCGCACCGACAATTCGCTCCTTCCCCGTGTACCCTGTGGGGAACCTGCTTTTGTCCATTCCGTATATCCTGTCAGGTGAGACCCCCACGTCGACAATGTATTTTTGCACCAACTCAACCCAGGACTTGAAAGCCTCAGGATTCAAGCTTCGTGCGCGCTGGGTGTCGAGGGCCTTGCTCCAAAAGGTACGAAGGGCATCGTGATGCCTATCGAGAAATCTGAAAACCTATTTCTTTCCTACAGGCTCACAGTCAGTCCCGAGCGCCGTTTGCCAAAGGGCATTGGCAGCGTCAATGATTTGGGCGTGCATGAGAGGGAAACCTCGGTCCGCAGATTCGAGAATGAATTGGACAATGGACCATTCTTGGACAGGTGACACGCTCTGTTTATCTTGATTGGACTCCCTCTTCCCGCGTCCACCATGTATATGTCGGTTTAGAGTACCGTATGAGATCTTGTGGGCATCTGCAATATCACAAATGCTTTTGGTTTCCTGAGATGCACAGGCTTGCATTGCTCGCGTTTGTACTCGTGCACAGCGGAGTGAATGTTCAGTTCCGTGCGCCGGCTGCTGGCATGCGCCTTGACGCGATCTGATTTGGCGCGGTTCACCATGTGGATAAGTGGTCGAAGAAGGCATGTCAACAGATCAATTGTCATGCTCTTCACGTGTCTTGAGTTGTATGATTTCTAGCGGACGCGTCTTTGGTCCGATTTTTTTGCTTCGCTGGAGAGAAATTTTGCTTTTATGGCCATGTATTGGTCTCAATTTTTTTTGGGACAATTATATGATGCATTGAGGCAAAGTGCACGAAAAGGAAAGTTGATTGATGTGGAATCAGACCTTGATTGCACTGAGATCGTGTCTAGCTGTAGTCTCAATAGCTCTGAACACTCAATTTTTTTTCGGAGGATGTAAATACAGTATGCAATGCTACATATAACAGGAATTCTGTCTCAAGGTAGTCTGTATGTTGGAATAAATGTTTGATCCATTGGGAGGGCATGATCCATTGATGGCTACTATACTGTAGCTTACTATAAGCGTCCAGCTAGCGACCCAACACACTACGACAGAGCTTCCGTCTATATTGGGGTGAAGGCAAAGTAACTGACAAGTTATAGCCAAACTAGAGGTGGGGGCACCTAGTCCATCTTCTTCTTAGTGGGCTCAAGTCAACACACAATCCACCTAGCAAGCGATCCAACACACTACAGCAGAGCTTCTGTCTTGTCAGGGTGAAGGCAAAGTCACTAGTGCAAACTGCAGCTGGGTCTCAAAGAGAACACCCTCATTTTATATCTGGAGGTCTAGGACCAACAACATGAAATCCTCAACTTAATCACTGGATGTTCTGGAGTCAACAGTCTACTGATTCCAATATAAAGACTACCTCAAGTGAAGTTCGGTATCAACCTGTCGGAAAAACGGCCTGATGCTTGCAACAGATTTATACTGAATATGACCTTACAACGGTATTTATTGTATCCACGGTGTGGATTATATTATATTGTAAGTTGGTATGACCCATCCAAATATATATGTGCAGTTACAAGGCTGTGGAATCTGTATGATGGTTTACAACGGTTTAAGGTGGCTTTATAAGCCAAGCCTTCGGTGAACTCTTGGCCGCAGATTGGGCACTCCTCAGGATCTTTTGGGGCAGTATGTTTGCAGCACGTGAGTCTCTTTGCTTTTGCAGGGATAGTGGTGGGGCGAAGGACTCAGAAAGAGAGCTGTTGAAATGAGCCCCAGACTAGAACATCACTCAGAAGGGAAGGGACAATAATGGGGGATCTCGCTGTAATCCGGTAGAGTACATGCCTGAAAGTACACTACTTATATACTACTACCTGATGCAATATGACTCAGTAACCTAGTCAATATGTACAGTTTAACTATGACTCAACATGAGTCACACTGAGTCATAACGTAAATGAGTCGGAATGACTCAGTCCTAATAAATGAGTCACATCAAGTGATGGCGAGCTTGCAACAGCTCGCACAGCCACTCCATATTCCAACAAGAGCTGCTGGGCATGTGATGGTGGAGCAACATAAGTGATCTGCATCGCTTTCTCGCTTGACACTACTTCAATTTATTTGCTCTTCTTCAACTCTCACTCTCGCACCATCCTGAGGCCCGCCACCCTTTGCCATTCGGACCCCGAGCCAATCCCTCTCTTTCCATGACCTTCAGTGACTACAAGTACCAGTCAGATCTCATGCACAGGTTTTTGTGGAGCGAATGTGGGGCCTGTGCACAGTGAGAGCTTCAACATTTATGACGTGAGTTTGTGGGCTGTGGAGCCATGGCTCAGCACGAAGTAAACAAATCCCTCTTCTCTCCCACCACTACCCACGTGCTCAACAACACTCTACTTAACTCTAGCTACTACCAAGAATGGCCCGGCACAATCGCTCACACACCCCGGGCTCCCCTGAACGGCCTACCACTCCAACTTGTGCTTCCGAGTGATATGCAGCCTCTGCGTAAGAACCCTATGATTGGTGGCTCAGTAAGTGCTTCTTTTCAGTGTACCCGCCAGCGCTGACATATGCTTTTGAGTTTATGGACGGCATGGATGGTGAGCGCAGGCAAGCCCTCTCAGTAAGGAGTTGTTGGATTGCTGGAGGGAAGGTCCCGGATGCCTCAAGCGAAATGTGTGGAGCAGATGTACAGGATCAAACGTACTTCTCCGGGAATGATCGAAAACACCGCCGTCCTCGTGAGTCCCCACACACTCTTATTCTTTTCTCATTATTTCCAGGCTATATGGTTGCACTCGGTGATTGATGTGCTCAGAACCTATATAAGAAACACACAAATAACCCCACTTGACTCGCGATCGGCACAGAAACAGTCCAGGGACTGTTCCAACAACCAACAAACAAATCAAACGGCAATATCTGCACGTTTCCAGAGATCCCGACGAGTTACAGCCCCTGGTACAGGGCCTTGTAAAGGTTGTAGAGAGAGGTTTTGTATCTCAAGGAGACGATGAGCAAGCTGAGTAGAACATGTTTCTAGACACAGTGGAAACATAGTTTCCAAACAAGATAGATTTATAGCTTTGCAGCGTGTGTGTGTGTCCAAGCGACAGAGAAACAAGTTTAAAGTAGTCCCGTAGACTTGAGTAGGGCCCCTAGTTTATAGGCCAAGAGCGTTCACAGAGCTTTCCCTAAAAGGTACTTTCTGAGCAGCGCACAGCAGTCACGTTTCCAAAGTTTTCCCTTGACGGTACTTTCTGAAACCCGCTCCACAAACAACAACAATAACGTTTCTTTCAACAGTCCCAGTTCAAACAGATTCACAGAGTTCTTAACAGTTTCCAGGCAGAGCCCAAGTGCGTTTCCCAGAATAATATATGATTCAGAAACAAATAAGATTTCGACTAATAATGCTACTCTATAAGAGTGTGTTTGCCGAGGATCCCAGATCAACCCAATGCGCAAGCATATAGCCTACTAGTTCGGGGGATGATGCTGTGTCCACCATAGAAACACCCTCGGATACTTATACAACCGCCAAGACACAATTACAAAGCCCAAAACACAATCCCAATGAGTCAAAAGTCCGTTTATCCGCCTCTTTAACCGTGTTTCCGTCGGTTGTTCTTCCGAGCGTCGCCTCCCATTGGTTCCCCACTGCGAGCACACCATGTTCCCTTGCCATTTACGAGGCAGGAACCCGTCAGCAGCACCCCTGGATTATTCAGAGGGTGTGTCGATCACCAATAGCCCGGCACTGCACTTGTTCGACCTGTTTCTGCTTCAACTCTGCTCTCCCCTCCGTTACAAGTGCGGAACTTGATAATACTCCTTTGTAGGTCTCGGGAGATACCCGTTTCTGTGGTGTTTCCCAGAAAGGGTTCTTGAGAAAGAACCTCAGAACGCCTTTAGAGTTGTGATCCGGATCCTCAGAATAGCCGACCACCTGTTCCGGTGTATCCGCATTTGATGGAAACCGGTAACTCTAGCAACCAAAACACTCGTGACCTGGCGCGTCTCCTTAGCGTCTCAACACAACACAACACATTGCCCAACTCCTGTTCCCTTGACCCGTTTCCGTTGCTTAAGTGGATGTTGGAAACAAGTCAAAAGAAGTTCCTTGACTTATTAATCAGCTGCACGTTTCCCTTACGGTTTTCAGGGTGAGACTTGCTAATGGGTGTTTCTAATTACTTAGAACACCCACTCGTTTCTCTGTGGTTCGCCCAACAGCTACCAGGAACCAGTACTGTTGCATAGAAACAACAGTTTCAGCAATGGACACAATCAGAAACACGCAAAATTACGTGTATCTAACTATGGCCCAATTACTGGCTTATCATCGGCCGATGTTGAACTTGTCCCAATTAGCAACCAGACTAAGATCAACTATGACAGACGGTACGAGATCTACCTGGCGCGGTGATAGGGTGTGTACCAAAACATGCATGAAAACACCAGTTTTTATTTCATTTTGAACCTATTAGTGGGCAGAAGTGAGGCATTAGATTATGAGCATACACCCTCCCTGGGGTGGTAGGCTACACTATTGATGGCCGAAAGTCAGTGTAACAAACCAACTATGAGGATTGAGTAAATTTGACAAGGCAGCCCAAAAGGCTATTATGTCCTGACTATGATATTCTACACTGAGCTATAGATGGTGGCGGTAAACCATTATCTTATGCACTGGAGGTGAAACATCAGGGAACTACTCAGAATTATTGACTTGCCGCTTCAACGGCCTCTGAATAGTCTGATGACTATTAAAACAAGATATACGAAGTCAGGATTGGTACAACCACATTAGGGCCGGCAGAGATATAGCGCCGCGCTATTTTGTGTATAAAGACCAACTGATTAGATTGGGATGAAGACATGTTACTGAGTTAACCATCACTGTGGTTACTCGGGCAGATCTGACCGTTAGAAAGATGCGGGCCTCGCATCAAGGATTTACTGATATGATTGATGAGGATCGACACTATAGAATAGCGCCGTGCTATATTTCTCTGGTCACTATAATGGTCCACCAGTATAGCGCCGCGCTATCTTGTCAATCCGCTTGATATGTACTATGAGTTCCACTGAGCTTGTGAAGTACGGGACTGATACAGAAGTTGAATGGGAATTAACTAAGACTGACTTGACCAGTCAGCAATGACCAAGACTGACTTGCTCAGTCAGAAAGATGGAAACCAAGACAACTAAGCACGTCTTATGGCGTGCTAGAGAAATACATGAGGACTAGCCCCGGTAGCAGGTCATAATACCCATGGTTGAGAATGTCTTCTACGCCATTGGCCATTCACTACTCGGGCTCCCACCCTTTATTGTTCCTATTCATTCTGTCTATCTCCTTTACTTCTCTCTAACATGTATAAAAGCCAGCTGTGTACTCTGTATTAGCGAGTAAACTATCCCCCAGATATACGGGCAATATAGTAGACTCTAGATTTGTGAAAGAAATCAGATAAGACTTGCAGACGCACAGAAAAGACTAAGAGATACGGGACGTCGAAAAGACTACCAATTGCATTGATATAAAAGCCCCGCTCAACCTGCACCAACCTGTCCTCCTGTAGCAGTGCTTTAGGCCTCCAGGACTAAGACTTGTTGTGTAAATCGACACTCTCTTGTCTCCTGTAGCAGCGCTTTAGGCCTCCAGGACTAAAGACTAGTTTGTGCTAGTAGAAGTGAAACCGCCGCCTTCAGTGTAACTGTCTGCGCCTTAGCCCAGCGTCCACCTTCTGTGTAACCGCCCCCGTTTCGTTGATACCGCCGCCATTCGTGCAGTGTTGGTTGATATTGAAGTAGTGTCTGTCTGTTGATAGTCTGCCCTACCTTCTGCTTCTTGGCTAGCTGCCAGTAGTGTTAGGTTCTGCCGCTCACAAGAAACTGAAGACTTGAACAGTCAAAGGTCTACTTGAGTCTTGATATTATGTTGGTGTGAAGTCCCTGCTACCCCAGCATAACCGTGCTTAAAACCGCATAGTTTGCTATTGAAACAGAGTCTTATAAAACCTTTGCACACCCTCTTGATGGGTGATACGTACCCTACTTCCCCGAACACACACACACGAGCATTAGGATCAGATTAGTGTTTTGTTTTGATTTTGGTTGGATTGTGATTAGTGACTAGCTCGCTTCACTCTCTAGTTGATTTCATTAGATTTCATGGCCACACCCTAGTGCACCGTTTCAGCGGATCTGTCATAGGCTGTTGATGATGCGCCTTCTGTGCCATCGGTACGTCGTTGTTAACATCCCAGTCCCTATTCTCATAATCACCCTCCAGTCCCTGCATCGAGGTCACTCTGCCGCTTGTGGATCAATGCCGCAGGCTTCGAGCCCAGGCTGACAAACGAGCAGCAGCGGTCTCCAACACTGCCGTCGCCAATTCTACCAGCACCAAATGCTAAGCGTAACCATAGCGGTGGAAGCAAGAGTGGGCATGCATGTCGACAGCGATGCTGATACAGGAGTCGAAATGTAACCTGGCTATGTTTTAAGTAGCATAGCCGCAATATTTTTTGTTTTTTCACTCTTATTGTGTGCCCGGCTGTAATGGATTGTGGTTCAATACAAGTAGTCATAAGTACATATGGCTCTCATACGATTACAACTATGAAATGGCATTCAGTGGGTTGTAATCTGCAAATGGTTTAGACATGTCCGTTACAATGTAAGGAATGGAATCTGACCTCACAACAGTTTACATTCTGTTATGCGCAATGCAGGATTTTTCCGGCACCTCCACTAGCAGCCTGAGGTCACCAGCACCAGCTTCGTCCACAGTCTGGGGTGTAATGTGCTTAAACCCTAGTCTGTCCTGTGCTCCCTTTTATACTACTAGGTTCAAGATACATGTGAAAAGAGAGTTGAGTATACCATAAGCAATATTAGATGAAGAGAAATACGGTCAGCCAATGAGACAACTGCCATTTGGTTTTGGGACTGGTTTGGTATATGCCAAGTCAGCCTTGCTGACTGGCTAGTGTTCAACCGTGGGTATATCACTTTATCCTCAGCCCCCTGTCTATGCCAAGCACCACTTCCAGACCAACCAGTGATGTAGCCGGTGGTCTAGGTCATCTCTAATCTGTCAGAATAACAATCTATCACATCTAGACAACACAGTGTTGCGACCAACATCAGATGGTCATAACTTGTTGGTCAGGACATCAATCAGACCTCTGGTCATCAGTACGGTCTGTACAATCATCCCTAGCTCCGTTCCAATAGCCTGCTTACTATTCTGTTTGCCCTAGCTGCCCAGATCGGGCACTAGCCTCGTGTTGCTTCATCTCTTATGTTGTGGTATGTCTTTATCAAAGCCCTAGCTAGTCGCTAGTCAGATTGTTCCACCTATTGCTGTCCTAGTCTTTTATCTAGAGATTAGATAGTACCACCGAATCCCGCACCGAACTTCCTAGCTCAAGGTGCTGTCCCCTAGTTGTACCTCCATCATAGATATCTGTCTGTTAGACTATCACTAGCTCCTTTGCATGTCATCTCTGGACTACTAGAGTCTCGTAGGTCATGTCCCATGAATGTTTAGGCAGTGGTTTGATCCCTGGTTGTTTGTACACTCAGCTAGCAGCTAGCATGTCACACTAATGTAGCCTTGTGCTACAGTCAGCAGTTAGGGCTCACTCTGACTCTCCTCTACATCACCTAACAAGTGGTCTATGTACTAGCTAGGATACTAGGAACAACAGAAGTGCTAGTTGCTTCCCGTTGTATAGATACTGGTCATAGGAAATCGCAAAATTAGCCCTTAATGCCACACATTTATGTTATGCCGTTTCAACAGTCCAGGATGAGTCGGAGGGCCAGGACTCGGACTGCATCTTCAGAATCAGAGCTCAAGCTGATTCATGAAAAGAAATTGTTCAAATCTGGGATTACATAGGCAGTCATGATCATCAACACCCATTCAATACCTATACAACTGCTGCTCCCCACCCTGGTTCACCAACACACAGTTCAGTCTCCAATAATAAACTGTCAGCGCAAAACAGCCAGTGGCAGAGAACAGCAGCAAAGTAGAGTTGGTCCAGTGGTCCATGGGATAGCCTTTTGTTGCCTCAGGGGCCTTGTATTACAGCATTTTAGTGCTTCTCTGTTCCCTCCTTTCATTTCTATCACATCTGAGTCACTTCTGCATACCCATCCAGTAGCAATCCCAATGTTGGTGCTGATCTGGAAGCCTGTGCCTGCTCAGACTGTGCTGGAGAGCCCTCAGCTTGGATTGGGCACCCAAAGTCAGCACTGAGTAGGGCAGCATTGCTCCCTATTCATCTTTGTGCACCTCCTGGCTTACATTTGTGCTGAAGGATTCCCATTGGCGGAGGGATTTACAATGGCCAATTTAGGTAGGTTGCATTTCATGTACCTTCTTTCATTTCACTTGCGGGCTCTGGTGTCCCATGAGAACAGGAGCAGCCATCCCCTTATGTACCTTCCCTCTTTCCCTCATACCACCATCTCAATCTAAGATAGGTGTCACCCCGATCTAGCACACAATTATGTAAGCTAGAATATCTCCGACGAGAAAGCTTTCTCCTCTTTCCACAACACCTTTTTCAACATTCTGAAACCACCAATCTCTTTATTCAATGTATTTCTTGACTTTGATGGAGGGGATTTGGGGAAATTTACCTCTGTACATAGTTATAAGGCCTCGAAGTTCAATTTTTTTAAATCCATGCAAAAGCCTTCTTTCGATGTTCTAACGTGTTTGTTACAAACTTAGGTTTTCGAAAGTCTCTAGATTTGGTGGTGCACAGCCATATTCACGTGATTCATGTGACTTCAACAGACGCGAAAAAAGTCCTCCTTGCACGTGTTTCTGGCCTCTTGAGGTGCAATTTACATGTTAAAATGCCAAGAAAAGCCAGAGTGATTGTTTCCCCCACTCAAAACCTATTCAAGTCCAATAAAACAGCACCACAAGAGACCGAGAACTCATATCCTGAAGCCGACGCAATATCGACAGTTTCAATGTCAACACTTGCTGAGAACCCAAGTAACATTGTTTCAATTGGTGAATACTACACAGGAGTTAATGTCATGCCCCTCATTCTTTGTCCAGAGAGCTGCAGGGCAACTGTTGAGGACATCGAAGATGATGGAGATTGTCCTGATTGGTGTTGACATGGTGAAGCAGAGGGTGCGCCATCACACACAGCTCACTCGGAAAACACATCTGGTTCCCATCTGGCTGATATTGATCCCAATCTCATCGAAATTATTGGACGCTTCAAGATTATGGATGACTATGAAGCTCCCAACCAATTGGGGTCACCCGATGAGATGGCAGATGGCCCGGAAGATGACCAGGAAGACGAGACAGAGATCCAGGAGCTTTCTAAGCTCGAGAATTTTGCGGCTACTTTGAAACACGCACAGGAGATTGCTGTGGCTCAGGAGTGGGAAAAGGAAAGGGCCGGAAGAGACCACGGAAATACACTGGGAACTCCCAGAGAACTCAGGAGTGGCGGGCCAAGATCAATCGAGACATGCAGGCACAAAGCTTTCTGTCTATTGGTGCTTTTTGGGCACATTTGAAGGAAAAGGTGTCAAAAAAAAGCAGTACAACCTGAAACAGTCACCCCAGAAGGTCTTGAAGCACAGGGGATGGAGGAGGGGACATTGGGAGGCTCCATGGATGAGGATGAGGCTGTAGGTGCGCAATTGGCAGGGAATGAGAGTGAAGGCGAAGAGTCAGAAGAAGAAAATGATGTCCCAGATGATCTCTATGAATGTGTCAGTAACAAATTTGCTGAAATGAATTGAGGTATTGATCCATTCACACAGACAACACCAGGAAACATTCCAGCTGATCCAGTGCTTGATCCTATGGCAGCTGCGCAACAGAAAGTGGCCAAGATGCTCCAGGATCTTCGTGCCGGTAAAACACCCAAAGACGACAGTCTAGCTATGGCATCAGACCTTGCCCTGGATTAGCTTCACTACAAAGATTTTCCAGCCCTATGGCGAGTGCAAGCATCACTGGAAGTCAAGAGCAAGGACAAAAAGATTGATGTGTTTTTCCGGGCAAGGATCACTGCCATGCTCGGAACTCTGAATTTATACCTCGATCCGGAGCTTTCTTACACCTGGTGGCAGGCGTCACTTGTTGTCTCCAGATCCCAGGGTCACGGAATCCATCATGCACAGAATATTTGTACCTGGTTGCACGCTTTTCTCAGCAAAGGTATCTTGCCGTTCCATCGTCTTGGCATGTTCTGAGCCACAGTGCTTGATGACAAGGATTTTTCCCTTCCTATCCAACTACACCTCCAATTGATTGCAAAAGAGGGAGAAGGCTATATCCGTGCCCAAGACATCGTGGATTTTATTGCCAACACACTGGAGATGCAGGCATTAATGGAGAAATCCGGAGCAAATCAAAAATCAATCTCCCTCCGAATGGCACAGCGATGGCTCCACAAAATGGGAGGGAGATTTGGAAAGAAGAAGAATGGAATGTACATTGACGGCCACGAGTGTAGGGCCCAAAGAGTGCTCACAGAGGGAAAACCGTTGTACGCTGCTCTGGTGGGTGATCGGGTGTTACTGAGTGGTAGACAACTGTCTACTCTTCAAGAGACTACCCGAGACCGAACGTTTTGTGTGCTCGTAAGTGGTAGCCTCCTTAGCACCTCGAATATTTGTAGGCACTGAGCAGACACTTGGGGTCGTGATCGTGATTGGGGCGTAAGATGTCGTAGGAGCGTAAGTGTATCAAATTGAGTGGTTGCCTCGTACCTAGTGCCTCTCAGGCCAGGTAAGGCTGTAAACTATATCCCTCTTGCCTCTATCAGGGCTTGGAGCTACTCGACGAGGCTGGAAAGGCAGTGAGGTGATGATGGTTTGTGATAAGAGATGATAATGATCATATGACGACCGTACATGTGACTTGTAGCTAAAGAGTAACTAAAATATGTATGTGATCCCTTACAACGAGAGGCCGGACATTGTGGAATTTTGGGAGGGTTGTATTGTGTGTTGGAAAGAGTACAACAAGTGTATGAACATTTATGACAATGATGGGGACTTGGAACACAGTCCACAATGCAACACACCACCTGGTATGGGTCCATTTCTCCCCGATGGACACACTTTCAAGCTAATACTTGTCACCCATGATGAGTCCACATTTTTCCAGAATGACCGCAAAAAGAATTGTTGGATGCACAAGACCGACAAACCAACTCCGCAATGGAAGGGCGAGGGACAATCCATCATGGTATCCGAGTTTTTGACCACAGAATGGGCCTGTTTAGTGGACGGAGATGAGTATGGGCTCAATATTTCTTTCTTTCGGAAGTATATACTTATTCCATTGATTTAGCGAGGCTCGCTTGATCTTCAAGGCCAGAAAAGACCTGGACAGCTACTTTGATAATGATAATGTGCTCGCACAAGTTGAGAAGGCAATCAATATTTTCAAGCACAAGTGCCACAAATGGGCAACAGGCCTGTTCCTTTTTGATAATGCCCCAACTCATCAACAACGGGGCGGCCGACGCTCTTTCAGCTCGAAAGATGCCCAAGTGACCATCACCAAATTGGAGACATCATAAGGATGGCCCACAAATGCGCAATGGAACATTGCCAGATGGGTCTAGCCAGCCGTTTTATTTTCCTCACGACCATCCAGACGGCTGGTTCAAGGTATGAAAGATACAATTTATATGGCTGACTATGCTAACTAAGAGTTCAAGGGTATGGAGCAGATCATCAAGGAACAGAATCGCTGGCCGGCTACAGGACTCAATGCTCAGTGCGACAGCTTCAAGTGTGAGCCTGGCTGTACAGATTGTTGTTGTTGCCGGCTTCTTTTTACCCAGCCAGATTTTATTGTCCAGAAGTCATGTCTTGAAGAGTATGTTATCTGTTGGGGTCATCTGTGCGACTTTGACCCGAAGTTCCATTGTGAACTAAACTTCATATGTATTGGGGTGCAGTCAAGTATAAGTATCGAATTACGGTGAAATGCCGTAACAAGAGCGCGCGGCATCTAGTGCTATTTTGCGATTTCCTAAGACCAGTATTTATACAATGGGAAAGTGCTAGCACTTCTGAAGTGTTATCACACTCAGGACTCTAGCTAGGTGATATAAAGGAGAACTGGAGTGAGCCCAAGCTACTGGTTGTAGCACCAGATACGACTAGTGTGACGCGCTAGCACGGTCTGGAGGCACAAACCATGGGGAAATAACCATAAGCCTAAACAGTCAAGGTGCTAGCACCTAGGAAGCGAGACACAGGAGGGTGATACGGCGAAGGCACTAGCAGACGGTGCGAGCGACGAGTCTGGAATCTGAAGGGTAGTAAACTATGCGCCAGCAGCCTTCTAACAAGGGTGTTAGTATGCAGTACCCAGCTAGTGATCGACCCGAGACCTGAAACGCAGATGCGAGCACATGATGGTCGCGACACGATCGCGAGTCACAAACAGAGCCAAGTAGACAGCAGAGGAATAGCTAGCAGGCTATTGGTGTGGATGTGCGGGTCACCACAAATGCAGTAATGGATAAACAGACTGCTAGCCGGTGCTCTGACCTGTGCTAGATGACTCCAGGCAGCGGATTCAACTCTGTTTCATCGGGATAGAGGTTCTGGCAGCTGATGGCAGGCTGAGGGATCACTCATGATACCCATAAATGGATGCTAGCGGATCAGTGTGGCTGTTCTGCTTGGCATAGACCCATCATAAAACCAAACGGCAGCCGTTTCATTGGCTGCTGTATCAATCACATCATTTTCACTCATTTCTATTATTCATTCTGTATATCACATGTATCATGGACCTCAGTAGTATAAAGGGAGCACAGAGCAGGCTAGAACCTCAGATTATTACACCCCGACTTTGTATGAAGTTGGTGCAGGTGGTCTCAGGTTGCTAGTGGAGATTGTAACACACTTCACAAGTAGTAGCTTTATTGGAATCAATACTGTTGACTCTGGACACATCGAGATCTTAAGTTGAGGTTCTAGTTGTTGGCTCGAGGAGTCTTCACATATAAAACCAAGGGTGTTCTCTTCGAGAACCAGCTAGCAGTTGCGCTAGCAGCTTTGCCTTCACCCCGATATTGACGGAAGTGCTGTCGTAGTGTGTTGGATCACCTGCTAGGTAGTTGTGTGTTGACTCGAGCCTAGTGTTCGGCACGGGCCAGGCCACCCGCAGCGGGTCCCGGGTACGGGTACGGGTTCGCCTCGAAAATTTGAGTAGACCCGTAGATACCCGTCAAGGGCCCGTGATTGAATATATCGAGTTTAACGCCCGAGGTTGTGTTCATGAACAATAACCAAACAAAAAGCGCGCGATCAGCAGGTAATCGCCATCACCGTTCAACCCCATTCAAATGCCGTCATCAGCTTACATGTTAAGGCGCTCTCACCTCCTCCCACCACCCGGCGCCGTTCACATACCCATCTTGCTCAATATTTTGCAGCGGAAGCATACTCGGGCCCTCCTCCTCATATAGCATTGGTCTCTGAGCACTCCAGAGGTCAATTTTTCTTACTTTTTGTACCGCCGGTGAGTTCAACATGAACTTGATTTCTCCGGTTAGCATTTGAAATAACGAATTGCTATAAAGCCTGGCTGCGATGCACCAAACTGCAGTTGCTCATTCTTCCAATGGGCACCAGCTCTAAAGTGCGCAAGGGCCAGCGGGTCCACTCCGACTCCGGTTCCAACGGCTCTGCAGCCTCTAAAGCCAGTGCAATTGTCTCATCTACTGTAAAGGTTGGGAAGAAGGTCGCCCGCAATGTTGTTGCCTTTTTGTCTCCCAAGAAGAACACCGGCACCGGCACCAAGAGTGATACTCCGTGTTGTTCTTCCACCATCACGGATAACACTGACAGTTGTGTCATGCGCTCCCACTCATCGTCGAACGCGTCTCTGCCTTCTTTGATCAGTGTCTCATCTTGCCAAAGTGGGTTTCTGTATCTTTGCCTGGAGCATCTCCACTAATAGGCCTCAGGCTCGTTCCAGTTCAATAACGAGGAGGATACGGTCTCCATTACGTCGGACACTCCAAACTCTGATGGCGCCTCTGCGGATCCATTTGTAGAGATGACGGATGACGAACGGGCTAAACGGGACTTGGGTACGTCACGCTGCTGGTCTGTACTGTCCAGAAACTAACTATACATATCCAGACCACGCTAAACGATCCTGGACCAGCACCATCTACGCGTTCTACACCGGGGATATCCGCATTGAATATTGTGATGGCAAATTGCACCATGTCTTCGTCTGCGCTGCGCGGGGCTGTGGGCATTGTGTCCTGCGCAACCAAACCACCAAGGATCGCAACTCGACCAAGAACCTCAAGAAGCACGCCAACAAATGCTGGGGTTCGGACACTGTGGATGCTGCTGCGCGTATCGGTCACCTCGACAAGGCCCGCGATCTTTTGGCAATGCACAAGGGTGCAAAAAATCAATGTCTCACCAATATTTTTAAGCATCATACACCCGGCGGCAACCTCGACTCGTTCTCTCATGTCCCTCTGACCAAGAGCGAGATGCGGTATGCTCCCTGGTCCTAGTGATATTTGACCCTCATCTGTTTACAGTACTGGATTTGTGCGCTGGATCTGCGAGAGCCTCCGCCCTTTTGTCATCGCTGCCGACTGCGGGCTGTGCTACCTCATGAAGTCCGGTCGCCCTACCATGTGGATCCCCTCTCCATCGACCATTGCCCACGACGTGAAGCTGCTTTTCAAGCGGAATCGGGAGCGAATTCGGCAACAGTTGGATGTACGTATTTTTTTGTCGTTACACCCCATATCATTAATTTATACATTCGTCAGGAGTGGGATGGTTGTGTCGGTCTTGCTACCGATGCGTGGAAATTTCCCAATCACTGAGTGTTTGTTGCAGTCACTGGGCACTGGGTGGAGAATGGGGAGAAAGTCGATTGTCTCTTGGACTTTGTCAAGGTTCCTGAGGTATGTCTTTCTCATCTCTTCCTTTCCTCATGCTCATCGCTGTCAGTCTCACACCAGGGAACATTCGCAAAAGTGCTGGCTGACGTCGTGACTGCCTATGGCATCGAAAACTGCATTGCCAGTGTTATATGCGACAATGCTACCAACAATGACGTGATGATCGATGCTCTCGAGGGACTGCTCCCTGGCTTCGGCAGCAAGGTCGACCGGACACGTTGCTTTGCCAACATCATCAACCTTGTCGCCAAAAGCTTCCTGCGTCTCTTTGATACTGGGCAGAAGGACGGTGATGGTGACGAGGATGATGAGCTGCCGGACTTGGAGGAACTTCTGCGAGAGATGAATGAGCTGGAGCGAACGGAGGCAGAGGAGGACGACTCGGACGATATCTTTGATGAAAAGGCGGTCATGTTGGACGAGGACCGGGAGGTGTTTACGGAGGAGACAAAAGGCATCAGCGGCACACTCGGCAAGGTACTTCACCTGGTCCTTAGCTTTTTTACTTGTCTGTGAACTGAATTACTACTTCTCATATGGTAGATCCGCACAGTCTGCAACAAGATCATCAACTCCCCGACAAAGCTGCTCCCATGCTGGCGCAAGGTTGTGAAGGCAAATCGCCTCGCACTGCATGTACTTCCCCACGACGTCAAGACACGCTGGAACTCCACCTACAACATGATTAATGCCGCCCTTGCCTATCGACGTGCCATACACGAGTTTACTCTGGACGAGACAAACGGCCTCCTCAACTTCATCCTCTCCAGCGAGGAGTGGAACATTCTTACAGACTTGCGTGATGTTCTTCTGGTGCATACTCCTCCCGTACCTTTTTGTTTTTAACTAGATCTTTGTTATAGGCTTTTAAAGATGCAACTCTCTATTTCTCGCGTGATTCGGCCACCATTGCAACCGTCATTCCGGCCATGGATAAACTTGATTTGATGCTCGCTACCGCCATCCTCACCAAACCCGACGGCAAGTAGAAAGCATTCACACCGACGGTTCAGATCGCTCTCGTATACGCTAAACGGACACTCGATTGGTACTACACAAAGGCCTACTACAATCGCATGCAGCGAACCTGTCTGAGTTCGTGTTTCTTCATTTTCACTCCGTCAAACTAACCTTCCACTAGTTCTTCATCTCCAATACAAGATTGGCTATATGCGCGACAATGATTGGGACGAGGATGACATCAAGGCTGCCACGAAAGATGTACGGGAGATCTACGACTCGTATGCAAACTATTGGAAGGAGGCGCAGGCAAGGGGGGAAACGGAGGGTGACAATAACCTCTCTGATATGGATGAGCAAGTCTCGACGGTATGTTCCTCCATCACTGTGTTAGACCATGGATATTAATGTGTCTACAGATGAGCTCCCCTGCCTGCAACATGTTCGACAAGATGGAGATCGACGATGATGAGGCTGCCGCCGTTGTTGCTGCCTCCGTTGACGAGCTTGAGCTGTATCTCAGGGAACCCCGTGTCAAAGGCATCACTGACATCCTTTGCTGGTGGGCGCTCAATGCTGGCAAGTACCCAATCCTTTCTCGTGTCTCTCTCGACAAACTCGCTTGCCCACGTTCTTTTTGCTATTTCTTTCTTTCTCGTGACATGTGCTAACATTTCTGATTCAGCCAAGCATTCATAATCATCTCTCGGTGGAGAGCATTCGCCAGATGATGTGCCTGGGTTGCTGGAGCCATCAGGGATTTGTTGAGGACGAGGACTTCAAGGTTGTTGCGAGCTTACCTACAGTTGAGGAGAAGGAGGAGGAGGAGGAGGAGGCTGTGGAGGAGGATTAATTACAGCTCATTGTGAGTACTCATTTTTTGTTCGTTGTTACCGCGCGCTTTTATAAATGGATCAATTGCATTCCCATCGCGACAGCCTCGATACACTATAGAAAACAACGGCGGGTCTTGTGCGGGTCCCGCGGGTTGTGGGTCACCCACTGACCCGCAAAAAACCCGTACCCGCGATCACGGGTATGGGCTTTTTGCGGGTACGGGTACGGGTCTGAACGCGAGTACCCGCGGGAGGCCCATGACAATCACTACTCGAGCCCACTAAGAAGAAGACGGACTAGGTGCCCCCATCTCTAGACTGACTGTAACTTGTCAGTTACTTCGCCTTCACCCCGATATTGACGGAAGCACTGTCGTAGTGTGTTGGGTCGCTAGCTGGACGCTTATAGTGTCTATTGCCAATACAAAGTGGAAATGTTCCTGTTCTTGGTTAAGGAATAGGTCAGCGGCTTAAGGACTGCCTTGCTGTTTGAGGATTGAAGTCCCTTGTTGTTAGCCTCAATAGTCTTTGGGTATCCCTTAGCGAGGATTTTCACAAACTCTGCCCTGGTGTTCTCGACTTAGCGGTCCAGCCACCTTGTATCCAACCCATAAACCCCTGCCCATCCCAGGTGCTAGCGGTGTTGTTTTTGGCAGCTGTGTAGTGCTAGCATGTTGTTGAGGTACTTTGTTGAAGTCTAGCAGTCGAATTGTGTTTGTTCCAAACCCGTTGGTCGCATACTACGGCCCGGACCCGAACTCACAAAGAGAAGCACTTAAATCTTTGGAGGAATAGATTGTTGTAGTGATGGTTTTGTGGTGGTTTAGTGCAATCCCGAATCTAAGCTATTTCTAGTCGTATATCAAGTGCACCGTTTCAACAGCACCAACCGGCACCATTGACGAAATGGAGAAAAGTATGCTCACCTGTCTTGATGCTGTTCCGCTCCTGACAATTTGGCGGTGAGTTTTTGGTATGTTCAGAAATCAGTTACTTACTGAATCATTTATCAGATTTGCCAATTAAGCGGTGCGATTCATTTCTGCGTACAACCACAGGCTCTCCGGCTCAGAGGCTGCTTGGGCAACCAAAAGGCAGCCCAGACATCATACAATCCCCCCTACCATGGTGGCTATGGCTCGGTGAAACGGTGACTATGGGCTGGCAGTCAAATAACCACAAACCAAACCTTGTAAATGAATACGCGGTTTGATAAATGCAACTACAACAACTCAAACACTATAATCCACGTGCAAGTTTGGGGTTCCAATCCAGTATAGATTGTGGCAATTTAAACTCTAGTTCTCTTTGGGAAGCAAGACTTTATAGGTCTACAAATTGTGTAGATAAACTGCTTGAATCTGTTCTAGGCGCAATCACGGATAGACAGACGAGATGTTATGTTCAACGGTTTGTGTGATGTGGGTTTGGAGGTAGTACTCCAATGTGTAATGCAAGTGACTCTTTATGAATCCTGATTCCAATAGTACGTGATTGCTAATCCTTGCGAGATTACAACCAATTGTCAAGTCCGATCCATTTCCTTATATTCCACGTGTCCGTTCCATTTATCCAACATGTCCACACACTGTTTATAAAGATCCAAATCCAACACAGATAATATTCAAACAGGGAAAACAAACGAAACTTGGTATAGCTTCTGGGTGTCTCCGAATGAATGCCAACGTGTCCAGTTAAGCGTGAAGTCTAGTAACTTCGCATTCAAGAAGTGGGGTGAGATTCACTACTGTTCCTCCCATAACCATCCACTTAAATACTTTACAGGACTATAAGGAACATCAACGAGCCGAGCTTAACGATGAGTCAAGATCTACATCACTTAGAACGATTGTGATGGGGTATTGTTGATATGTCAACTTTTTAGCCGACTTCCTCGTCAGCCCACCGTTACCCTCCTTGGTAACCATTCGCTTCAATTGGTCCTGCTTTGACCTTCTTAAGTGATTTGTCTGAAAGCCGTGATAGCCGCCGCTTCCCAATACCCGAGTATGGTTTCTTAGTCAATTGATGGATCAACCAAGCCCAGCCTTCTCTTGGCAGCCCTGAAGACATCAGATAATGTCCAATAATGATCCCTCTGGTTCAGAAGGATAATCCCTCGTAATACACCCTTGGTCAGGGATGTGCAGTAGCCCCAATCTGTTTCCAGGATGGTAAGGCACTTTCCGTGATTGCTCCATTAGTGACTTCTCACGTCAATCCTTTACCAGGATTGTTGTCCAGCGCCTTTCTAATGGTTTGAGACACATTATATCCCTCTGAGCTAACTGCTCAGGCCAGCATTAGCCCTTGTGAGACGACATTGTAATCTGGTATAACACATTATAGTATGTTGCAACTCAAGCGAATTTGAATAAATGCCCGGGTGCCCCAATACCAGGTCCGTCATCGGGCTGCTTGTGTAGATTTTACCACTATGTAGAAATCACATTTCTTCTACTCTACGGTTGGAGGAACACAGATTAAAAAAATATTTTTTTGGACCTCACGAAATTTGGCGGTGGCAGTAGCGGTGCTGATGGTTACATAAATGTGCCAGATCGGGGTGACACCTATCTTACACTTTACTCAGATTTCTTGCATCCCTCTCTGAATTTCTATTCCACAATGAGTTAAGTACTTCCTGGGTCAAAATCACTGCCTTATGGGGTCAATCTTGTGCAGATAACTTATTCCTCGTGTATCTAAGCCAAATAGATATATTTAAACCTATATTGAATTTTTTAGGATTTGACAGTAATGGCAAGTTTCCTCATTTAGGTTGAGGCATGTTCCTGGGTCACAGAGGGCGCTAAAACTGTACTATCATGTCAACAGAAGTGTGTTAAAAAAAAGAAAAGACAATTCAATTGACAGCAACTGAACTATGGAAACTTAAGCTATGGAAGGTAAACACTATCACATGGTCCTATTAAGGGTGCTCTGCCAGCGATGGTAGATAACATGTTGCCCACTTAGTACCATGAGCAAATTTATTATATGAAAGCAATGTTTGCTGTCTGCCAATTATGAGTTTGTTAAGAGGCATCCAGAATCCAATTCTGTGTTCATGAGGCAGCCAGAAGAGCAATTCTCCGGTGCTAGAAAAGACCCAGCCTTTCTGAATAGTCCAAAAAGGAGAAACATAAGGGATTTCAGGCTGTAATAGAAGAGAGTAAACATTGGGATCCTATAGAAGAAATTAGAGCTTACTTTTATAGGAATTTGGCAATAGGAGATGGGCAAGCCTGATTGAGAGGGTGTTATGTTGGAGTGGGCAACCTGGAGGGCATCCTGTGAGGACATATTACTGTCCAGAGAGCCAGGAACAATATGCTTCCCATCTGGGGAGAAGGCTACTGATGTGACCAAATGAGTGTGGCCTTTTAATGGCTCACCCAGTGGTGTTCCACTCTCTGCATCCCACAAGTGCACAGTGCTGTCATTGGAGTCAGAGACGATGTGCTTACCATCTGGGGAGAAGGCTACTGATCTGACCGAACGAGCATGGCCTTTTAATGGCTCGCCCAGTGGTGCTCCACTCTCTGCATCCCACAAGTGCACAGTGCTGTCATCAGTGTCAGAGACAATATGCTTCCCATCTGGGGAGAAGGCTACTGATGTGACAAAACAAGTGTGGCCTTCTAATGGCTTGCCCAGTGGTGCTCCGCTCTCTGCATCCCACAAGCGCACAGTGCTGTCATTGGAGCCAGAGACAATATGCTTCCCATCTGGGGAGAAGGCTACTGATGTGACCGAACGAGCATGGCCTTTTAATGGCTCGCCCAGAGGTGCTCCACTCTCTGCATCCCACAAGTGCACAGTGCTGTCATCAGAGCCAGAGACAATATGCTTCCCATCTGGGGAGAAGGCTACTGATCTGACCCAATCAGTGTGGCCTTTCAATGGCTTGCCCAGTGGTGCTCTATTCTCTGCATTCCACAAGCACACAGTGCGGTCATTGGAGCCAGAGACAATATGCTTCCCATCTGGGGAGAAGGCTACTGATCTGACCGGATGAGCGTGGCCTTTTAATGGCTCGCCCAGTGGTGCTCCACTCTCTGCATCCCACAAGCGCACAGTGCGGTCATCAGAGCCAGAGACAATATGCTTCCCATCTGGGGAGAAGGCTACTGATGTGACCGAATGAGTGTGGCCTTTTAATGGCTCACCCAGTGGTGCTCCACTCTCTGCATCCCACAAGCATACAGTGCTGTCAGTGGAGCCAGAGACAATATGCTTCCCATCTGGGGAGAAGGCTACTGATGTGACCGAACGAGCATGGCCTTTTAATGGCTTGCCCAGGGGTGCTCCACTCTCTGCATCCCACAAACACACAGTGCTGTCATGGGAGCCAGAGACAATATGCTTCCCATTTGGGGAGAAGGCTACTGATCTGACCCAATCAGTGTGGCCTTTCAATGGCTCGCCCAGTGGTGCTCCACTCTCTGCATCCCACAAGCACACAGTACTGTCATTGGAGCCAGAGACAATATGCTTCCCATCTGGGGAGAAGGCTACTGATGTGACCGAACAAGTGTGGCCTTTTAATGGCTCGCCCAGTGGTGCTCCACTCTCTGCATCCCACAAGCGCACAGTGCTGTCATTGGAGCCAGAGACAATATGCTTCCCATCTGGGGAGAAGGCTACTGATGTGACCGAACAAGTGTGGCCTTTTAATGGCTCGCCCAGTGGTGCTCCACTCTCTGCATCCCACAAGCGCACAGTGCTGTCATTGGAGCCAGAGACAATATGCTTCCCATCTGGGGAGAAGGCTACTGATCTGACTGGATGAGTGTGTCCTTTCAATGGCTCGCCCAGTGGTGCTCCACTCTCTGGATCCCACAAGTGCACAGTGCTGTCATCAGAGCCAGAGACAATATGCTTCCCATCTGGGGAGAAGGCTACTGATCTGACCCAATCAGTGTGGCCTTGTAATGGCTTGCCCAGTGGTGCTCCACTCTCTGCATTCCACAAGCACACAGTGCTGTCATCAGAGCCAGAGACAATATGCTTCCCATCTGGGGAGAAGGCTACTGATCTGACTGGATGAGTGTGGCCTTTCAATGGCTCGCCCAGTGGTGCTCCACTCTCTGCATTCCACAAGCACACAGTGCTGTCATCAGAGCCAGAGACAATATGCTTCCCATCTGGGGAGAAGGCTACTGATCTGACTGAACGAGCGTGGCTTCTTAATGGCTTGCCCAGTGGTGCTCCACTCTCTGCATCCCACAAGCACACAGTGCTGTCATCAGAGCCAGAGACAATATGCTTCCCATCTGGGGAGAAGGCTACTGATCTGACCCAATCAGTGTGGCCTTTCAATGGCTTGCCCAGTGGTGCTCTATTCTCTGCATTCCACAAGCACACAGTGCGGTCATTGGAGCCAGAGACAATATGCTTCCCATCTGGGGAGAAGGCTACTGATCTGACCGGATGAGCGTGGCCTTTTAATGGCTCGCCCAGTGGTGCTCCACTCTCTGCATCCCACAAGCGCACAGTGCGGTCATCAGAGCCAGAGACAATATGCTTCCCATCTGGGGAGAAGGCTACTGATGTGACCGAATGAGTGTGGCCTTTTAATGGCTCACCCAGTGGTGCTCCACTCTCTGCATCCCACAAGCATACAGTGCTGTCAGTGGAGCCAGAGACAATATGCTTCCCATCTGGGGAGAAGGCTACTGATGTGACCGAACGAGCATGGCCTTTTAATGGCTTGCCCAGGGGTGCTCCACTCTCTGCATCCCACAAACACACAGTGCTGTCATGGGAGCCAGAGACAATATGCTTCCCATTTGGGGAGAAGGCTACTGATCTGACCCAATCAGTGTGGCCTTTCAATGGCTCGCCCAGTGGTGCTCCACTCTCTGCATCCCACAAGCACACAGTACTGTCATTGGAGCCAGAGACAATATGCTTCCCATCTGGGGAGAAGGCTACTGATGTGACCGAACAAGTGTGGCCTTTTAATGGCTCGCCCAGTGGTGCTCCACTCTCTGCATCCCACAAGCGCACAGTGCTGTCATTGGAGCCAGAGACAATATGCTTCCCATCTGGGGAGAAGGCTACTGATCTGACTGGATGAGTGTGTCCTTTCAATGGCTCGCCCAGTGGTGCTCCACTCTCTGGATCCCACAAGTGCACAGTGCTGTCATCAGAGCCAGAGACAATATGCTTCCCATCTGGGGAGAAGGCTACTGATCTGACCCAATCAGTGTGGCCTTGTAATGGCTTGCCCAGTGGTGCTCCACTCTCTGCATTCCACAAGCACACAGTGCTGTCATCAGAGCCAGAGACAATATGCTTCCCATCTGGGGAGAAGGCTACTGATCTGACTGGATGAGTGTGGCCTTTCAATGGCTCGCCCAGTGGTGCTCCACTCTCTGCATTCCACAAGCACACAGTGCTGTCATCAGAGCCAGAGACAATATGCTTCCCATCTGGGGAGAAGGCTACTGATCTGACTGAACGAGCGTGGCTTCTTAATGGCTTGCCCAGTGGTGCTCCACTCTCTGCATCCCACAAGCACACAGTGCTGTCATCAGAGCCAGAGACAATATGCTTCCCATCTGGGGAGAAGGCTACTGATGTGACCGGATGAGTGTGGCCTTTTAATGGCTCGCCCAGTGGTGCTATACTCTCTGCATCCCACAAGCGCACAGTGCTGTCAGAAGAGCCAGAGACAATATGCTTCCCATTTGGGGAGAAGGCTACTGATGTGACCCAATCAGTGTGGCCTTGTAATGGCTCACCCAGTGGTGCTCCACTCTCTGCATCCCACAAGCGCACAGTGCTGTCATCAGAGCCAGAGACAATATGCCTCCCATCTGGGGAGAAGGCTACTGATCTGACCCAACTAGTGTGGCCTTCAAGCACTCCAAGTGTTGCTGGCCATTTCTCCATCTGTCCTGTTGAAATTGATAGAAGTCCTGGAAACTGAGATCGGAGTCTTTGATTAACTTCTGATTGCACTGGTGCAAAAGCCAAGGCTGTTACATAGAGATGTGGTGTACTTTGAGTGATTGGAGCCCAGAAGAATCTGATAAATCGTTTTATATCTGCAGCAAACTGTCTTATCATTGGATCCTAATGAACAATTAGTTCCTTAATAGCTTTCATCAAAATACTCTTCATACCTTACTCCATGCTAAGAATTTTGATAAAGCCGATGATGCAGTCAACATCATTCCCAGTAAGCTTAGGACTTCCAGCCAGAAAAGACATTTGGTTTCAAGGAACTTTCTAGCCATTCTTGAATTTTCTGCATTGATTGGCACTGCTAGATGGTCTGCCCAGAAACAACAGCAGTATCTTAAATACATTGGTATACAGCTGTCCAGTTTCTGTCTAAGATCTGGCATCTGCGCATTCTTCAGATGTGATGTGGGCAGGTCACAAATATTGAACTTGAGTTCAGTCTGCATTGTATGAAGCACCTTTGATGCAAGTTCCTGCTTCTGTTTCTCTGTCCCACACAAGAGGTCCACGCGGGTCCTTATATAGTTTGGACTTTTGAGATGTCATAAACTCTCTGAATGACAGATGTAAGATCTGCACTGCTCCAGTCTCTGGTGTATGAAGAACTGCACTCAGAGGAGTAAGTGCTTCTCTGACAGAATCCTCATCCAAGTCAAGCAACACTGCTAGATTTTTGGGGTCCATTGGTTCTAACAACTCTAAAATTGTGCTGAGGATTCTCATAGAATCATTGTATGAATCTTGAGCACGAGGATCCATCTCTGATGGCTTTGGAATAGCATCACTGACAATATGGAAGTATAGCTCGTCTAAATCCACCAGTGCTTCACCTTTGAGCAGGTAGCCCAGAGATTTTTGGGGATTGAATTTTGGTGAACCAGCACGAATATAGCGAACAGCTGTAGCAGCAAACACAAAGAGCCCATCTGCACGCCTAGTGATCTCATCCACATCATGCTGCTGAGGTGTCCAAGAAGATTGTGGTGTCCAAGAATTGCCATCCAGAGACTGCTTAACATATCTGCTGATGTCCTTCCCAACAATTCCTTTATCATAAGTATCAAGGATGATTCTATGCATCAATGAGCAGAGTGTATCATGCTTGAGATATGAGGGAACATCTGGCCGGCCAGTTAGGAAAAAGCAAACATGAACTGGTATCTTTTTGATATTGTCTGAGAGCCACCGGAGAAATATCTGGCCCCTATCTTGTCCACATTCATCTAGTGCATCCAGACAGATAACCCATGGCTTGTGACTAGTTGGAATTTGAGCAAGTAAATCTACAACTAGTCTTTGAAACTGAAGTTTGGGGTCTCCATCAAGAATTCCAGTATGGTCTTTGTCCAAGAATTTCACAAGAATATTCTTGAAGGCTGCATTATAGTCTGCCAATTGATAGGCAAGAGTGAGAGGAAGGCCCTTGATTTCCCTACGTTCTGCATAGTTTCGGGAGAAGAAAAAGGAAGCTGCTAGGATGTCTCTCTCTTCTGCAAGAATAGATGCAATAGTCTTGGCAATTGTTGACTTCCCAGTGCCTGCAGAGCCACTAAGCATCACTATGCGCTGAGATGGATCAGATGGTGCTGTCAAGTGTGCTATGATGTCCTGGATAATGGCAATCCGAGTACCCTCCATGCATTTGTCTGGGGTGTTTGGAGCATTGTAGCGTGCTGAAACATATTTGATCTTTGCTAGGGTTCGTTCAACATGGTCACTGTTGACTAAACAGACATAGAGTGGATGTTCTGTTATAAACAGATGACAAAGAGGAAGCAGGACACCCTACCAGTGGTGAAGTTTTCAACATTGTTAATGGTGTAATTCAGAGTGGGACCCTTGCCAGAACCCCCACCACCCCCAGTACCCTGTGCAAAGCCCCATCCACCAGGGCCACCAGTACCTCCTAGGAAAAGTGAATAATTATGTTTGTGCCCATATGATTTCTCACACCAGAGATGTAGTTATTAACTGTCAGATTCTGGCCCTGTCCTCCATCCCCTCCACCGGGGCCTTGTTGGTCTCCTGGGAAAATAAATAATCATGTCATGACACTAGCCAGTTTCCTCGCACCATGGTTATCAACTGAGTGGGATCTTGCCCCTCTATCTGGGAAAATAAATAATCACATCACAACACTAGACAATTCATACCTTGTGGCTCCGTTCTTTGGAGAGATGTATCCACCTGATCAACTGCAAAGAAGTTTTATAACAAGTTTGCAAGGAACTGAGTCTAACTTACGGCCAGCCATGTTATTATTGAGCTTTTGCTTCTTGGTGGGTCTCGGATTTTCCTGGCTAGTGGATATTTGATCCACTATTATTTTGATGGAAATGTTATTATGGAACTGGAAATAAAACATATTAGATATAACATGCATGAATGGAAGGACATCTCACTGTGAAATCTTGAATGTGAGATGCAATGGAAGCCTTGATGTCCTGTAACTCCTTCCCATACTGCTTGCCTTTTGATTTCTTTCTAAGTGATATAAATCTGGGAGTAACTGCCTCGAGATTCCTAGAGAAGTGCATTAATTGAAGACTGAAGAAGACTGAAATCTACTTGTCACGCACTCTTTCAACTTTTCCAAGCGTTGTTTCAAATTGTCATTACATCCGACTGTATCAGTTTCCGTCAATGACTTGAGCATTTTGATCAGATCCTGTAGATCAGCCTCATTTCCCTTCATTGTCCATCAAGAGTGTCTTTAGACAATTTGGATGTTCTCACTGAAATCTATTTACACACCGAAACCATTTCCGCTAGTGCAACAACATCATTGAGTCCTGGAACAGGATTGCCTGCGGCAGCTGCTTGAGCAACCCTAAGCACAGGTAGAATGTTGTCGGGGATGTTCATTGTAGTCTGTTGAGAGGATGCGGAACACTAAGGGTGGGCGTAGATGGTAGTAGCGACAAAGAGGCGGAAGGCGAGGCAGCGCCAGCCGTAATGCTGACAGGATCTCGGAACCAGTTCCTTGACAGCTCGGATGTTGATTGTTATCAACCATTATAGGTACAACTTTAGAGTCTCGGCGGATTTTCGAACTCTCAGGGGCATCTCATATTCACGCACAAGGTTGTGCCCTGCGTGGCCTTTTTTTGCGATTGTGTAAAGTCGCAACCAGTGTACTTGCAGAGACCACGAGGAGTTAAGGTGCCTCGAGAAGATTGTGATCGATCTGTCATACAGCCCTAACTCCTGCGTGCGTTGCGCCGTCCTGCTGGACCGAGATGTGGCGCTGACAGGAGCCATCCGTTGTCTTAGTCTTCCACAACCCGTGCCACAGTGGCCACTGGCACTCTCCACCGGCGCAACACCACAGGCACGCAGAGTCAATGCGGTTAACGCTGCTCCGCCGCAACAACGACTCTATGCGGCATATAGCGACGCCGATGCCCACAGCGACCATGCATGCTCTTCCCCGCACTCCCCAACATTTTTGGCGCTCTCGCAGCCCTGGCCGCCCTTCCTCTCGCTCCACGCGGAGCTCCTTGAACTTGTTGTGCTCCCCTCCACGACGCGTCTGCCCACTCAGCCCTCCGCCAGCACAACTCTCGGGATAGAATCGCACGCGCAGTTGGTATCTTTTTGGATGATCTCTTTCCCATTCTTAATCCATCATCGTCGTCCCGACCTAGGCATATCCCGATGCCACGCCGAGACCATGCACAGACTTGTCTGTACGCACTAGCGGAGCCTGCATGTAGACACTCGCGCCGCCACGCACCGCATTCGACCAGAGGCTCGCTGTAGCTACTCTGTCTAATGGGTTCTCCTACCTCCAGGTGCAAGCCAATGACCGGTTTTCTTAACGTCGAGGCGGGATCGCGAGGTGCGTGTGCCTCTCTATTACTCTACTCAGCGCTGACTACACACCTTGCGATCGCAGCCCCGGCAGCACGCCCTTCTCTGTCGACATATATGTGTCTTTCTTCCGTCCCATCCCCTACTCTTACCTCCCTGCGCCCCATACTGACGTCGTTGGCTGCAAGGCTGGCTCGTCGTCGCGCTTGTGTTCATCCAGCGGCCCGCATCTTCGATGCATCGCTTTCCACGCGACGCAAGATTGCACAGATTCAGGGTGTGCACGCCGCCGATGCTGACCGCATGCATACCGATCGCGACCTTCGTCCGCTGCTGGTTGAGCCACCGTGGTCATCGTCTCTAACCCCGCCCAGGACGTCACGGGAAGAGTTGCAGACCGCGAGCTGTACCCCGCTGCGCCTCATGATTGTCTTTGGCGGCCACGACGGTTCTGGTGCTTGAATATCCGTGAGTGCGCACCCAGCCTATTCTTGCTTCTTTCTCCCCTTATGACCGTGATTGGATGGAGATAACGCCACGCCGGACGAAGCAGCTCATCGTCTGGGAGCCACCCCTGAAGATGCCACGTCATGCTCCATGTCGACAACCGATGCCTCCCCATGTCCGCTGCTTCCACCTTGCATCTTGCGTCGGCCGTACATGTACTCTTCTCGACTCAATTCACGTCAATGTGTCTCACGAGCGGACGACCGAGCTCAAGTCAAGAAGGGACGTGCTGTACAGTGGGAGGCGGGGAAGCGAGTGCCGGCTGTGATCGTGGAGGGCTAGGTTCGTGTAAGATCGTTGTATTCTTGACGTTGTGAAGTATTTTTTCGGGTATTTTTCCAGCCAAACGGATTTATTAAGACTACAGACTGGTACATGGGTGAGACGAATCTCTTTCTCGAAGGACGGGACCCCAGTAGCAATACCTACTGCTCTTCCCTCTCCTAGACAGCACCGCGCCTGCTGCCTCTCGTTCTTCTCAGTACCATCCCGAGGCAGCCCAATGCATTCAGACTCCCTTCGGCTCACGGCCTGCGTCGCGGCCACGGAGGCACCGGTTGCCTCCGAAAACGATACAGTAAAGAAACGAAAGAAAGGACTCACCCCGCCTCCCCCTGCACCGGCTCCACCAAAAACGCCGCCACCCGCGGCCCGTGCAGCTCCAGCGCGCGCTCGAGGTCGCTGATCTCGCCTGCGAAAACAATCAGCGCTCGTGGCGAGTGCAGAAAAGACGACCACTCACCAAACCGAATAACCCTATTCCCCCCCTCTGCCTCGGGGTCCACAAACGTCGGCCCCACGCCGGGGAGGTACGGCCCGAACCCGACGCGTGCGGAGGGGTCCGCGGACATGCTGATCACGCCCAGTGTCCGCCCGTGGAAGTTGTCCGCGACGCTGAGTACGATGGCTTCGCCCTCGGGGACGCCTTTGCCTGCAATTTGACCACATTAGCATCGATCGGAAGAGAACCCCAAACACGCACGCATATACGCCCACTTCCTCGCCAGCTTGAGCGCGCTCTCGACCGCCTCGGCGCCTGTGTTCATCGGGAGGACCTGTGCGAGGCGTCGTCAGTATTGTCTTTCCACCATTGTAAAAGGGCACTCACCATCTCCCACCCAAACAACCCCCCCACCCGCTCCGCGAACCGCCCAAAGACGCTATTGTGGAACGCGCGCGAGCTGAGGGTGAGCTTCTGTGCCTGCGCGACGAGGGCGGCGACGATGCGCGGGTGGCAGTGGCCTTGGTTTACGGCGCTGGGAGGGGAGGGTGTTAGTATGAGTATGTGAGGGGAAAGGAGAAGGAGGGTAGGGAGGGGGGAGGGGAAGGTGAAGGGAGATGGGAGGAGAGGAGGGAGGGCGGGAGGCGGGCAGTCCCGCCGTGCCGAGATGAAAGCCCAGTCCCGCCCAATCTCCGCGAGCCCTCGCCGCCTCTCTCCGCCGGCGAAGTAGTAGGTGGGAGCGCAAGGTCATCACGCTGTTATGATTGGCTCGAGCGGGCGTAGATAGATATATAAGAGACAGCAGAAGGAGACACGCACGAATACGCCGAAAGCATATCAATGTACTCCCTCCCTTCGGGGTCCCATACCCTGCGTGGCGCCGTCAGTTCTCTTCTCAAAAGGAGGGGCGAAAACAACGCACTTGGCTCCGAGCGCACGGTCAAACACCACGGGGAGGGGATGGTAGCTAGTGGCGAAAAGCGCGCAATCAGTATGGGTGGTATAAAAGAGAGCAGATGAAAGACGGAACGAGATGTGCTTGTAATGAGGCGCGTTTGGCGCTCCCTACGCAGGACCAAGTCGACTGGCGAGAGCTACGCAGGACCAAGGAGGAAAGGCGGGAAGGAGGCACGGCCAGGACCAAGTCGACTGGAAGGCAAGACGTTCGTTCGCCACCTAGTGGAGGGGCAAGGTACTCACTTGTGTGCGCCGTGCTCGTTCTCGAGGCGGATGAGCTCCGTCGAGCTGAGATGCGCCTCCTTTCCGTTCTTGCCGTTCTTCACGACGCCATTGCCGTTCGCATGCGTCCCGTTAGCGCTACCGTTGACGCCGTTCTTGGCCTTTATCGCGCCGTTCCCATTGGTGGCGGGCGCCGTAGTGGTGGTAGCCGATGGAGACATGTCGAGTTGTCTGTGTGTTTGTGTTCTGTGCGGTAAGGTTTATTTCTTTCTTGCTGCTTGCGCTGATTCTGTAGATTTCTCGCTTGTGGTGGTTCGGGTGCAAGAAGATTCGGCTGTCGACGATCGTGACTCGCTCAAGCTCCGCCCGCCCGTCTTTCTATTCTACACCCCTGTCCGGCTCATCCGGCATCTCCATGTGGCGCTGAGCTCCACCGTCGACGGGCGAGGTCTGTCAGCATTGCAAAGACGCCGTGCTCTTCGGTCCTCTGCAACTTTGGGCTAAGTATGTACTACTCTACCTTGGCTCCGAAATGAACTCCTCTCACTTCGCAGTGGCTCCCGACTCAAGTTATTCTCGCACCCCTCTCGCCGGCATGCGAACTCTCCCGCGCTGCTCACCGCTCACCGCTCAGGGGCAAAGATAAGAGCAGTTACAGCGGCCTCGTTCCTACTCCAGCCCTCGTCATTTGCTCATTCAAGCTATCAACACCCTCAATTCTGACGTCGACGTGACCAGCCCTGTTGGGCTCGAGATTCGCCACATGCTACTACGCCAAGCAAGACGCACCCTCGATCCTGACGGCTCTAGGAGTTGAATGCTATCGCGCGCTTCCAGATGCCTATCAACCGACCTGCTCAGCCTCGAAGGCTCGAATCGATTTCGATATGCAGCCGCAATGCTATCGTCGGGATCAACAACTCCAACCTGTACTAATTGAACGACAGATTAACCTGCATTCCGGTCAGCCTTCAAGCTTGGCTTCAAGTTATAAAAAGGACGATCACCTAAGTATTTATAATCTGCTTTGTGCCTGCCCACATCAACCCCATTCTCTATAGTACTCTGCCCCCTGTTAGAATTCGTTATTCGGGTCCGATGTTTGGGTTACAAGCGCGGCGCGCGACGGCGGAACTGCGGATGTGGAGAGTGCCGAGCTGGGTTGGAGTGCGTTGGAGCGTGTTGGAGCAAGGTAGAGAGGTAGAATGAACTGTAAAATGTATAAAACAGGTAGCGTGAGGCAGGTACTAGCCTCACGACGTTATAAACAGACGTGATCCCTGGATTTCTAGTGCTTGCTGTTCTCTCGCCTGCGAACAGAATTTTGTGCTAACACCCCCCATCCCTCCTGTGGCGACAATGTCCGCTCAAGAGCTCCACGCCAATGCTGAACTCATGTCCGACAGCGAGAGGTGTGAGATGTTCCTACGGCCATCGACGCAGCTGATCCGCTTCAGACTGGTTGCCCACGCTGCAAGCGGGCTTCCAAGGCCTTATGAGAAGGCAGGAGGAGCAAATGAAGAGCCAGCAGGAACACACCGAGAAGTATGGTATTCCCATAGGTGCATGAACTTGCTAACAATCCCAAGACTTCAAAAGGCCATTGAAGCGCTCAAGACGCAAGTACCGCCGACTCCTGATAAGAAGACGGCCTTCTGGACTTCGTACATGAAGCTAGCAGACGAATATGACAAGGACATCAGAGAGAAATATGACACAGAACTTGACACGGCACTTATCTTTGTGAGTGATCTCTCGTTCACCCGTTAAAAGTTCCTTTCTCAACTCTGCCATAGGCCGGTTTATTCTCGGCCATTAGCTCTGCATTTATTATCCAAATACAGCCACAGCTCATACCAACTTCCGGGCAGCCTCAGCGAATCATCGTCGTTGTTCAAAGTCTGCTGTACATCAGCTTATTTACAACACTGCTGGCGGCCTTGCTCGCCGTCCTGGGCAAGCAATGGATCAAGCTCTACGGAGCCGCAGGTAGTCGGGGTACCCTCAGCGAGCGCGGGCTCGAGCGCCAACAGAAACTTGACGGCCTCCACTTATGGAAATTTGATGCCGTACTGCAAACCTTCCCCCTCCTCCTGCAGCTGTCTCTCTTCCTCTTCACAACTGCACTTTCCGTGTATCTGTGGACGGTGAATCGCACAATCGCGATAATCGTCCAAGCTTTGACATCATTGGGTTTTGTTGCATATATCCTCCTGCTGGTGTCCGCCATGCTCTCCCCCCGTTTCCCCTTTCCAAACCCCAGTTGCACATTTCCTCCGTCCGCTGGTTTCACGACTGTTTCGGCTCACGCCACACATAGTGAAGGTTTTGAAATTCCTTAATAAATGCTGGACCTCATCGCCTAGTTCTCTCAAGTCGGGGGCCATCCTACCCTGTCTGGCCCCCCATGTATCGACTCCCAGTTCCGCCGAATCATCACCGGATCCCTACCGTCATTTGGATGTTTCCCCACCATCCCCTGAGATCCCCGTAGTTCTGTGGGTCTTCGAAATCTCGACGGACCCTCAGTTGATCGCGGTAGCAGCTGAAATTACTGTTGACCTCCAATGGCCACTGGACCTCGATCTTACAGCACCAATAGCTCGTTTAGCGAACTCCTTCCACGCCTGCTTTGATCAGCTTGTATGGCCACCAAGAATCCACGATGGGATGACACCTCGTGCGATCAGCTATGGCAGAGCCTATTGCTTGCTGAGGCACATCGCTCGAGCCTCCCCAAACCCACCGCCTATTCCTGATGTCTGCCCCTCTGCAGCCAATCAGATCCGGCAGACTGATAACGAGGATCCTGTTCAGTTTTCACGCCTTCACAATGTGCTAGGAATGATCAAAGAGGACTTGGTGCTTGATTGGGAAGACCCACTCACTACCCCGCCTGGCATTGCACACCTCCTCCTGGGATAGTCAATACTGGGAAGTTGGTATTTCCCAGGGCCCTCTGGAACATTTTCTGGACCAATGCATGGGAGGCACTGGCAGGATGACGAACATAGACCGGTCGATCTTCCCCAACTACCTTTTCCGTTTGAACTGTTTTCTGGTCCCCCCGATGCCCGAAATGATTGGCCAGGTGGATAAGAGGTAGGCGTAATATCCTCCACCCAAGAGCCCAAATATTAAATGTCACTTTCGGCAGAGATTTCGAACCCCTCCTACTGGGAAATTTATTCCAAGCGTTACAAGCTGCACCACTTGAGGATAGCGTGGTAGCACGAATAGTCAACACCACTGCACAATTGGTGAACAACCTGCCTGAAAGAAATATTATCAATAATTTCGCCAAGCTGGAAGTAATCCGATTTTGCGAAAATTTCCATCGGCTGGGCGGATCAGTCGACGCGTTGGTGTCCGCAGCAACACTTGTCAATAGTGTTGATCTCGAAAGCTTTGTGCTTCATTGGCAGGCAGGATATTCAACCAATATCATCCAAGATGTGGACTGGATATATGTGGCGATGGCACATGTCCAGCGAATATGGGAAGAAAGAATGGCTGACACGCAGTATCTCAATCAATGGGATACCACTCTTGCGGTGGGGAGTCTTCTGCAACTGCTCGCGTGTAGTACCGCGCCTTCATCACCGCCTTTGCCCGCTTTTGATTTAATCTTGCAAGCGCTATCTTCGAGTGGGGACATCTCGAGCACAGCATTCCTGATTCTATCCCGCGCCCAAACCTGGTTCCTGGATGCCAAATTGAAGCCATGCATGCTGAAATCAGATGTGTGGGCTCATCTGGGGCGTGTCTCCCTCCAATTTCTTCCGAGGATCAATCTTACAGACCACTATCTCCAAATTGGGGAGAATGTTGCGGACACTGCAGAATGGAAATTATCGATGCGTCAGGAGCTCGCTACTTGGATCGAAGCATACTCTACCGGTGATGAATGGAGCCGAAATCATCATTTAACCGCCAAGTTCAGCTCCGTAATACGCAAAATATGGCTCCCGCAGTTCGACAAAGTCAGTGATGAAGACGAGGAGAGTTGGGTCCTCGCTCTCTCAGCGCTTTCGAATGTTTGGAGGGAACTCCGCTTTACTGCCGAACCAAATTGGCAAGGATTTGTTCAATTAGCCCGCTGCACGATAACAACATCACTCCAAACGCGATATGTCTGGGGGAGAAGTATTGCGAGCGCCACCAGAACTACATTTTCGTCGCCGCTCGGTACGGCTCTTACCCAGGCAGCGGCTAATGCCAGATGGGCTTTATCGGGATCTGTAGAGAACCCACTTCCTTTCTATCCCCTGGAAACTCGCTCTCACGAGGAGACCCAAACTGTGGGACAAGTTGCGGATTTTCTGGAAGCCCTGGGACAGAAAATCGCGACCGAAGTCGAACCAAAAGTGGGCAGGTCTTGCTCGGGGGGTCACTGAAGAAATACACTGATTGGACGGAGCTGAGGAAGCACTTCATGGCGGAGTTAGACGGTGGAACGGGTAGCAGTTAAATAATCACATTCATCGAAGCCACGAAGTTTTCGAACCATAAAATCCTACTTCACGAATGTGTGGTGTTGAAATTGAAGTGTGATCCCGGGATTTGCTGAGCCGCCAAGAATTGCTTAAGGGATCAGCCAGAACAGCAGAAAGTGGCGGAAATAACGGGGTCGTGGGGCGCCAGGAAAGACCACGAGGCACAGACTAACAGGTGGAGTGCGGCGGACTAGCGTTCAAGAATCTCGAGAGTTGGGTTCCCCCCGGATTTCGGAACTCGGCAGGGATGATGTATGTACGGCTAACCGGGAGCTCAGAGTTGCGGTTCTGCGGCCCAAGTGAGAAAACGGCTGTGCAGCACCATTTTCGCAAAGAAACACCACGAACTTTATTTAATCAATTTGAATGACTGACAATGAAACTCAGCCATAATCTTGCTTGCCGGTAAACATGAAGACTCCGAGCAAATCCAGACGTCGAAAACGTAAATCTTCTCCGCCCGAGATTCGGAAACCGTGCGTCGAAGTTTGGGTACAAAAATCAGCCCGATTACTGAAGACATCATGGCACTGAAATGGAACACCCAGGGCCACGACACGAAGGAGACAAAGAGAACACCGATGATGAGGCCCAACACTGGTTTTCGCACTCGATCAGGATATGGTCTAACAGAGAACTGCTTGTGGTACATACCGATTCCGTGGCTCTCATTCCACTAAATGCGGTAACGGCCTTGGCCTGTTCGACTGGATCCGGATACATGTAGACAATGAGATGCAGGGCAGACGGTATGGTGAGTGCACCGCCTGTACAAATCCATGAGCTTGAATGCAACTGGGAGAGAATTAGGAAAAAACCTGCTCCCGTGAGTGCCCTGACTGTAATTAGCGGGATCTCTTTTCGATAAAACCGTTGATGAGGGCGAAAACACCCATGGACCAGGTGCCGGTCACGAAAACCCATTCTGCACGGCTTGGATATCGAATACATAGATTTGAATGGATCAGAGACGCACTTGGATTATACAGATCGCTGACTCTACCACTCTGGAAAAAAAAAAATTGAGTGCCAGGTGTAAATGGAACTCACAATTAAAAGCAGCGCCGCAAATGTAAGTTGGTAAGCCCCAAGCAGCCAGACACTTTGGCTGTCCGAAATATTGAGCTGGGCGGAAATTAACGGGATGGCCGTAAAAAGGGAGGAGTTATTGAAGGTGTCGAGGAAGAAAGCAAGGTAGAAGATGCAAAGCAACAAGATTTTCTTGTTCTTCGGCTGGAGTTCGAGAACCTCTAGCGAAATTTTAGCAGCCTCAAAATCCTTGGCAGGAGAGTCCGAGTCCGAGCGGGCATCGACCTTCAATAAGTCGGCACGACGTGAGGTATTGGCGGGGAGTGTGAAGGGTTTGTGACAGACAGGAAACAAATGTTTCGTATAGACCCTGTGTTTGTATGGAAAACCAAGAGTCTCGCCACTCGCTGTGTCCACGCAGCTGTTCCGTCACTGCGGGGCAGGATGATATTGAGTAAAATACCCGCTCTCACGTGGATCAATCATCAATGGACCCACTATTATTATCCAGATCCATTCTAACATGAGTGAAATGATTTTGAAACAGAGGTGCGCCGCCGTCCACCACCGAAACATCGCGGGCGTAAAAATACGTCGAAGGCGTTGAGGCGGAGGCGGAGCAGTTGCAAACATGGGTCGATTGAAAGCGGGGATGTCGACTTTTCGAGAAGGATGCCCACCCGGGCTTCGCGGGCAGTGACCCAACTGGGGTAAACGAAAATTTTCTTTTCGTTCGGTTGATCATGTGTGAGTTGTGACGGACACAGGGGCAAAGTGGGCAGCATTTGTCGGCACTTGCATGACATTTGCACGGCATCTGCACGGCACTTGCATGGCATCTGCATGGCATGTGTGTGGCACTTGCATGAGATTGCAAGACACGTGCAGTGTGCTTGTCATATACCCGAGAGGATGTACCTCCCACAAACCAGATTCCCACACGATTGATTGATCTACAAATGCTTTTGCAATACATAAAACCTCCTGAGGCTCTTTCGAACCTTATTGAACACCACAGAAATGCCCGGAAATACATTGTAAACTGTGGAACAGGTCCCTAAAGGATGTCACCAAGCAGATAGACAAGTGATGATTTGCTTTGGTTCAATGTTTCCGCAAAATCCGAGGTCGGGTGAGGTCAACTCCCGAGTCGATGACTGAGTTGAGTTAAGTCACTTAAGTTGACTTGATGAAGTTGACTTGAACTCCAGAGTTGAACAAGCTGACCTGAGGTCGACTTAGTCAACTTGAGTCAGGTATTTTCATTCACTCAGTAGCGCTCAGCTTCATTTAACTGCCCAAGATAATTCAAAGCCTCACAATTTCAAAACTTTTAGTCATACAAGTGTCAACAAAGGTTGGCTTCAAATAGAAAACCGCAGCTCATGGCACAAAATCCTAATACACAGAAAGTTTCATTTTTGAGTATGGATTCATTCTCTTAGTTGCGTTTAGCTTGCTATAAAAACCCCAGAAAGTTCAAAGCCTGACAATCTCAAACTTGCAGTCATACAAGGGTCAACAATGTCGGCTTCAGATAAAAACCATAGCTCATGGCTAGGGCATCAAACCATCTGTAATACGCCCACGAGTGTAAAAACTACGCCTGTATTTGGCTTACGGGACCTGACCCGTGTGTAAGGAGGATCTCAGAGCCTCAGATAAATTTTAAGTGAGTGATGGACAATATTCATAAAAAAACACTTTACTTACCACTCTGCCTTGTACAAGACAAGTTCTATGATGCATAAAGGCCAGTTTTTGGCTTGTCGGTGTGAAGCTGGGTGGTTTCGGGTCCCTCCGGCATGTCCCATAATTTGCCAAGCACTCGGAGAACTGCCAAGACCTGTGATAGATGACAGCTGACTCAAATGCCACCCATGCAAACGATTGGCGAGCGCCGGCAAGCAGTCAGCCGCAAAAATTAGGCTTGCCAGGCTTTGATTCAACAACACCCACAACTACGTGTAAACAGATGGTTACGAGGGGCCGTATTATGCTTCAACCTGTACCATAACCTGTCCTGTCTGTAGCTTGCCCCAAAAGCACAGACAGGATGGGGCCACAACCATAATTACGCCCCCGTAAACCCCTAAGTGTTCAGGGATGGTTTGATGCCCTACTCATGGCCCAAAATTCCAGTAGGCAAATCATAAATTTCAAGTATAGAATTTGTATAGAATCATTCTGTCCCAACCTCCCTCTGCTCATCATGGAGTCATGTTCAGTGCTGCCATCCTTCTCACTCGGTCATCACAACAGGCTTACGACCCTGGGAGCTGAGAGTGCCTGTGCTCAATTGGCCACATATGGTACCGTTGTGGGCTAATGATCCACCTGACTCCACTGCCATCTCTGCAGCACATGCTCCCCACGACTGGTCCACCCTCCACCTGGTACATGCATAGCACACCATTTGTCAATGCAAGCACCACCTTCATTTCCAGTGCCTGTAGGTACATCTGCAATCCCAGATGGCACCACAGACCCTCTCCTTGCGGTCCATGCTGTTGGTGCAGACAGCCATGCCCCTGACAATGCCATCGGCCCATCGCCCCCACCATGCACTGCACCACCTATTCCACCGTCAACATCTCTGCTACCACCATCCAGCATGTCGAAGAGCGTGGTTGTCACCCATGATGCTGAGTGCGAACCTCCACCACTGCTGCCACTTTGTGTGTGTCCTGCTGTCCACATTTGACCTCGGCTCCCCATGCCAACAGAATACAGGACCTTACAGTTGCGACTTGTGCTCGCTTGCTTCTGTGAGTTCCCACCAGTCTCAAGTGCCATCAAGATGATTCACAACATTGTGTGGCCACCCTTTCAGTACCCAGATGGCCAGCTACTGCTGAACCCCAGTGCTCGGGACAATGTGCTCCTCCATCTCCAACATGACAAGCTGGTGTTCCTTGCTGCAATCACAGCCATGATTCAGCTCAAACCGAATCTGGGACCACATTTCGAGGGTGGGATTGTGGATTTTGTTTATGCGCTGCTGGAGTTTGTGAACAGGGACCAGAGTTAGAGTTAGCAGAGGCTCGGGGTTGCACCCGTGTATTTCGCTTTGCTCATACACTTTTTGGAGGGGGGTGACTGTGGCATGGTTGACAGCACATAGGTTAGTTTGGATATATTAGATTTGGACAGCTGTCATTGACAATATATTGGGTTTTCCCTTCTGCTTCCACCCTCCCACTTCAAGCCCCATGGCTCATCTCCCTCGGTCCCTCTCCATCAGGCATGGCGCTCATCAAGGATTAAGAAAAAAAGAGTACAAAATGTTTGACACTACCGTTTGTGGTAACTTCAAGTATTGTACAGTTGGTGAAATTCAACTGCTCACCCAACATAAACAGGCTTTATGTTCTGAAACTCACCCACACCCCGATCTGGGAAGAAATTGATTTCAACCCAATCTGGGGCATCTTGCGAGAAGCCTGGGATGAATGTGGTCTTGGTAAACCAGCTGACTGCTTCCTTGCCAGCCTCAAAAAACCCGCAGCCCTGGGTGATGCACCGAATAATGTCAACTGTGAGACACCGAACACCCATCAAGCATGATTGAGACAGCAGTTTCTACAAGATTCTAAAACAAAATCAGCCTTGGCATGCTCAACCTCATTTGTTCTAAATTTACATCTTTTGAGAGTTCACCACCCCTGTTCTTTGCGTGGAATCATCATTGTTCAATTTTATTTGGAAGTAAATTTATGCCCAGGAAATATTTCTAGTTGACCACCCAAAATATGGGTTTGTTTCCTATGTGAAAGGAAATTAAATGCATAATTTAACCTTCAATCTGAATTGAAACTTGATATGAATTCGACATGGCATGGAGACCAGCTGAGAATAACTTTTATGAGTTGTGCTCATGCACCTTGCCTGTTCCTCTGGGAATTGGCCTTGTAAACTTTTAATTTCCAGCTGGAAACCTGCTGTTTGGCGATATAGCTTCTGCTGTCAATCTTGAAATGACCCAGGGAATTTTACGGGAGTAGTGGTGAGGACAGGCATCAACTCTTGAAGTGCTGTTGAAACAGAAAATTCCGCTGCTTGAACTTGTCATGATCACTTGATCCATCCCGCTTGATTAACAAGAGTAATGCCACCTGATGAGTCTTTAACAGACAGAATGTTGGCCAATGTCGTGGCTGACACCCCCTCTGTTAAACCTACCCCCTAGACTCTAGCCTCATCAGTCACTCTTGATTCATCAGAGTGTTTTTAAAAAATTAATTAATTCATACACCACCAAACCACATAGAAATCATTCAGATGTCTTTAGTATATGTAAAATTGATGACTGGGTGTTACATCAGGTTGATGTTGAAGTCGAGTCTGAATGATGTTCGGCGAGAGTAGTCAGTGAGATGTCTATTGCTCTTCAGTCTGATGTCAGGCTCAACACATTTTGATATTGCACCTCAGACATTGATACCATGTTTAACCCAGATCGGGAAAATTGATACTAACGAGTTCAAGAGTTGCCCGTCCTCGGCGAAACCGATACTTATGGTGCAGGTCACCTAGTCACCGCTACCAAAATTTAGTGGCCAAATCGGCCGGAGATTTTTTTTTGGAATTAAGTGTACCTCTGGAGGGATTTTAGGCATACTTTTGGATGTACTATGGACTTTTACAAATCTCACCACCACGCCCCTGAGAGGCCGGTGGATGAGTAGAAATCTATAGCATCATTTTGCACCTGTTTACGGCTCTGATAGAGCTTTTTTTCAATATAATACGTGCATGTGGCCAAATCAACAGGCAACTTTTTTTTTGCTCACTCAGTTTTGCAGTAAATCAAAAACCCTCTTACAGATCTTCTTGGACGTTGAAACGGAGCACATTTGTAAGAGGGATAAGAAATTGGATCCAATTTGAAGCCGCAAAATTTCAAACATTAGCATGCGGTGACTAGGTGACCTGCACCATACATGATTATCAGTTTCACCGAGATCAGGCCTGCGAACTCGGCTCCCATCTGACATGGGAAATCTTTCACTCTTCTTCTCAAACTATCATGTGCAGTACAGTACTTACGAGCTGTCGGACCTCCTGGGGCATGCCGGGCTCAAGATGCTCACAGCGCCGACGTGGCTCTTACGGTCCCAATAATGACGCAAAGCTCAGGTTATTAATATTACAAGTCCAGACGGTTGGGTGCCCTTCTTTGGCGAGTACTCTGGCAACGGGTTTCTAAAATCACTGCCTGGGTTTCAATCTCAGAATCCTCCGAGTCTGAGTCATCCAACCTCCTTCTCTTGTGTGCGCTCCGAGTCCGGCAAGGAACAACAGCAAAATCCTCGATGTCCTCTGCTTCCTTGTTGCCAGTGGCTTGGCCACTGTTCTCATCCCCTTCCTCTTCTTCTTCACTCTCCTCCAGATTTGCTGCTTGTCGTGCTGCCGCTTCGGCTTCCTCGGCTTCTCTCTTCTTTGCTGCAGCTTTCTCATGCTTCCTTGCAGCTGTCTGCTGCCTCTTGGTCATCCGGGGCAGCCTGGACCTTCAACGTGGCCTCCTTGTGAAATTCGACATGATCCTGAATAAGAGGTTTAAGTGCCGTCACATGTTGAGGAAGCGCACGGCAGACGTGAACAAAATTGTGAAGTGCAGAGAGATTCAGGACAAAGTGATCGTCGTCGGCATGCTTGATTAAGCTGATTTCCCAGTTGGTGGCTTCCCTTTCTTGGAACTCTCTGGATTTCAGAGTTGGCTGACAGTCCCCCTTCCAGCAATCGTGCTCGACACAGCACAAGTGCTGCACCGATGTTGTGGACAGAACAATAAAAGATAGGATCCCTTGTTCAGTGATTTCTGTTCCACTCGGACATCACAAGATTGGCCAGCCAAAGTCGGGGTGCGGCTGGGAGCCGAGGATGAATCGCTCCATGGTGATCAGTGAGTTTGGACCCACCAACAGCTCATGGATGCGTCCAATGATTGTTTGCAAGCTTGCGGAAGGATGGACCACAACAACTTGTTATGTGTGTGGCATCGCCTCTTTTTCCGTCAGTCTCTTAACACTGACGACTGGCAGTGGCTTGCAGATTGCATACAAAGACGACATCGCAAAATACAACAAACCCGCCACATCGAAACACAAAACTGGTGCCGGGGTTGGCACCGGCAGTCCGCAGTGGCTGAAAACCTTCAATCAGCTTGCTACGCGTGTTCAACCCTTCTCTCACCGCCAGGGAACAAAGCGCAAGCGCCCGGCCAGCTTCGATGTCGATGAAGCTGATGCCGCCGATGGACGCGATGGCGATGATCAAGATCCCGCCACCGACAATGGAGGTGAGCCTGAGGACAGCGGAGGGAATGGGGTGGAGGGAAGAGCATGGCAACACCCAAGGCAGCGAGGGGGACCTCAACTAATTCTATACAGAAATATGATCAATATAACTCTGCTTGCCCATTAATCATTGTCTGATTGAGGTTTCACTGCGTTCTCGACAATCTCGAGTCAATCAAAGAACTTTTGTTGCTCTGTCTGTAAAACAATTGCCGATATGTGTTCAATCCGTGTAGTACTGACCGATTGTGACTCTCAATCTGCAGTCTGCATCCCATTGGTTTGATATCCAGTGTCGCACATTGTTTTGAGGTCAGCTTCAGACTGAAGTTATATTGATTGGCTGGCACAGTCCGTATCTGATGTCAGTCCTACGCCAAACCAATGTCAGCGATATACATCATTTAACATCTTAGTCTGACCTCAAATTAACGTCGGTTCTGCTTGGTGGTGTAGCTGGTGATTGTTTTATTTAATGTGTTATGTTCAAATGCTATGCACATGCCGCTGAAGTGCCGTCCACATGCTGCGCAAGTGCGGTGCATATGCCATGCACATGTCATGCAAGCGCCGTGCACATGCCATGCACATGCCGTGTATGCGCCGTGCACATGCCGTGCACATGCCATGCACATGCCATCCATATGCCATGCACATGCCGCATAAGTGCCATGCACATGCCATGCAAGTGTGTGGCAGATGCCACGCACATTATGGCAAGTGCCCCGCACTTTGCCCCCTGTGGGAAGGGTCGGAGAGAGTCGGCAACTTAATTCAAACTCCGATGTAGAAGCGGCAGAAGTCCTTTCTTGTTCCATTTCGACCAAGTATTCATCAATTTGTAAATTTTTCCTCGCCGAGAAGGCCGGTAAATTTTCTTTTGAATTATGGTGAATTTTAACGAGCTCAGAAAATTCGGCCGTTACGCGTTACTTGAACACTTGGTCGAGACTCGAAATGGAGCAAGACTCTACTTAGATCGTCACTGCCACTTCGGGCTCTATCGGCCCCTCGGCCTCCTTGAATCCCGACATCTGTCCTAAACTTGCAATGCGTGCTCTCTGTGCTGTGCTCGGTGCCACTGGTCCCCATGTTTTCGATTCTCGGGGGGGGAGGGTACCGGCGGCGATCATCAAATTTCCCTGAGCACTCCAGGACCACCACCTATGAGCCAAGCCAATGCGTTCCATTCCGTTCGACTAATGTATCCGACACTGGCACTCGTCTTTCTCGCTGCCATGGACTCGGAAGCAGAACGAAAATAGATACGCCGTGGCAGGTGCCGCCGAATCAGCACTGGCCAGAATATAGATATCCAGCGCCCCATGACAAGGCAGCACAGCAACCGAAATCCCCCAATGGCTGGTTCTGTACCCACTGTAGTTTTCGTCGCCGCTCTCGTATCTGTTGGATATCTCATATCGCGGTCATTAACTTGTCTGAAGAACAGCCTTCCACCAGGCCCCCGTCGATGGCCTCTCATCGGAAGTGTGCTCGAAATACCACAGAAACATCAATGGGTGACGTTCTCCAAATGGTCCAAAACCTACGGTGAATTACAGTTCGATTCCCCCAAACACAACACCTGATTATCCGACGCAAAGGGGACATTGTATATCTAGATGCCTTGGGTCAACCCATTATTGTCATCAACTCCGCAAAGGTTGCGAATGACCTTTTGGATCGCCGTTCCTCCATCTATTCGGACCGCCCCAACTTGGTGAGCTCAGCCAGTATTGTACTTATCTTCTCTCATCCTGTTTCAGGCGATGGCAAATCTGTGAGCAATGCGTCCACTGCGTCCACTTCAACGATGTAATTCTCATGGCCATACAGGTGTGGGTACGGAAACACGTTTGCCCTCCAGCCATACAACGACAACTGGAGACAACAACGCAAGCTGGTTGCCCAGGAATTTGGCTCAAGTGCAGTTCGCCACTATCACCCTTTTCAAGAGGCCGAGGCTCGGAAGCTGGTCCACGGACTTGTGGATGATCCAACTACATTGCCCCGTCAAACCCAGCTGTGAGTGTCGGTATTCCGATGCTTCAGCCGAGATCAATATTTGGTCACCATGTAGGAGAATTGGAACGATTATTGTCCGGGCTACCTATGGTCACTATATCACCGATGAGAACGATCCCTTTCTAACCGTGCCTTTAACCGCAATGGAGAATTTCAGTCAAGCTACTGCGCCTGGAGTGTGGGCTGTTGATCTACTACCCATGTGTGAGTCGGTTGTTTTCCAAAACAATTGTCTGGCTAGAGATGCGACCAGTGAAATATCTGCCGACCTGGATGCCGGGGACTGTATTTCTCCAAACTGCAAAGCGATGGCGAAAAATCGTGATGGCGGCAACTTGGAACCCGTATCTGTGGTCCAAGAAAAATCTGGTGCGGTGTTTGCCGACCAACTATTCGTCGAGTCCGTCAATGATCGTCCTGCACATAGGCGTCGGGAACGGTGCTCCTTCCCAATCTTTGTGCCAATACCATCGAAGCTTCAGACGGGAAACTGTCTGAAGAGCAGGAAGACAGACTTGTTTGGGCCGCATCTACTGTACTGGGTGGCGGACTGGATACTGCAAGTGCTATACATAGGTCTCCACGTTTACTGATCCATGTGTTCGCAGAACGAGTCATCGGTCTTGACGTGCTTTCTTGCCATGATGTTGAATCCTTCAATGCAAGTCAAGGCGCGGGAAGAAATTGACGGGGTGATTGGCTCCGACCGATTGCCTGTCCTACAAGATCGACCCTCTCTACCTTATGTCAGAAGCATAATGACAGAAGTTTTTCGATGGCAGCCTGCTGCTCCGCTGGGTAATCTCTTAATCCGATCTTCAATCTTGAACGTACCAAACTGAGCCTAGGTATTCCGCATGCCAACCGCATGCACTGCGCCAGGATGATATATATGACGGCATGCACTTGGCCAAGGGCTCACTCGTTATACCAAATATTTGGTTAAGTCTTTCTTTTTTCATCAACATCCACTGACCAGGCGGCTCATTGAAAATTAGGCACATGCTCCATGATCCAACGGTATTTCCGAACCCGATGGAATTCAACCCTGACCGATACCAGGGCCTCGATTCGGAAATGGACAAAATCACCAATGTGATGTTCGGGTTTGGTAGAAGAGCTTGTCCCGGAAAGAATTTCGCGGAAGCGACATTTTTCGCAATTGTATCAACAGTCTTGGCAACATGCGAAATCCTCCCAGTTCGGGATTCTGAAGGGCACACCGTTGTTCCCCATGTTTCGTACTCGTCCGGCACTATCTCGTAAGTCTCACTTTCTCCTGGCATTTGGTGTACTCATTCGACGCTGATAGATTTCCGTCGCCATTCAAATGTGATGTGAAATGCAGGTCTCCAGAAGCATACGATCTGCTTGCACAGGGCTACTCTGCGGATGAAGCGACGTAATTATCTTTCAGTGTATGTACCCGATACGGCGATACCATCATCATAATGAAGGTTAACGAACGGGAATATGCAGAGTTGAGTTGGCCGTTCCCTTTGAACTCGCGGAATACGGAAAACGAGAAAATTACGGTAGTACTCGAGCATTAAGTTCTTGATCACCGCCGAACGGTTGAATTGTGCGGGTCATTAATTCAACGGATCGCTAATAACTGTAAACAATCTGCTCTGCGCCTTCTCTCGTTGTGGATGTGGAGTGTGCTGAATCATATAACTTGACCATTTAAGTGTCCAAGGTCGACTAACGAGTCCGACCTTATGAACAGCATTCCTCGCGTAACGCGTTGACAACTACATACATCGATTCGAGGACGGACTCGTCTGGTGTATCTCCAGCAAAGCCGTAATACGCGTATTGTAAGACTCTTGGATCACGATGACTTTGTCTCTGCAGACAAAATAACGAAGCATGTGTACCTAAGGGCTGGCTTTGGGGAATTATGTGGCGGGACAGAGTCTGAATCGCACCCACGGTCATTGGATTTACCTGTGTCGCCTCAGAGTACATACACCTTTGCAATAGTCTTGATATCCACAATGTGGGTTCAGTTATGGTGCCCCCGGCTTGGAGTCCTTGGACTCCACGCAGCGCGAGGCTCTGGGGCGGCCCAAGATGAATACACGTCTCAAGTCTCAAGAGAAGAATGCTGGGACATAGATATACGCCGGTTTTCTGAAACGAGATTTCTTTTTTGTTGGACGCGAAGACCCAGGTTACATCGGGATCAATCCTATTCATGAAGAGGATTCAGTCCGGCGGCGAACGAGGTCGAGCGGTGACTTGACGGAATTGTTTCCCTTTGCATTCGTTTGTGTTCCTTATTCGTATGTTGGTCCATTTCATTTCGTGTCTTCGAATTCGTCCATTTATACATACACCAGTCAGTCATACCACAGCGAATTTAGCGGTAGATAAATGAATTGGGATACGATATCTTCGTTTTATTATTCCAAGTGCCATGTAGAGGGAGGAATTTGGTTAGGGTCAATTGAGACGAAAGCGAAAACTTGGGAATGATTTGAAGTGAGTGCTGGAACTGGAGGCGGATAATGTTGCCGCGACTTCCGACTCCAAGTCGTTAAGTCGACTTGGAAGTCGGTTCCCAGAGGTCGAGTCGAGTCGTTATGCTCGACTTCGGAGTGACTTGAGTGACTTCAAGTCGGGTTTACTGCCACCCCTCCCGGGAGTGCCAAAAATCGATTTACTTTCGCCTTTGGTGTGTGATTGATATGTGATCGTGCTTGTGACATGTGTGACATGTGCGTGACACGCGTGACAGACGTTTCTTGTCCCAAAAAAATTATGCTCGAAATAAGCTCTCAGAGCCTTTTCCAGCATTTCAAAAAAACCCGACTTGAGTCACTCAAGTCGTCGAGTCGAGTCGAGTCGAGTCGACTTGCCGACTTCGGCCGACTTGCTAAGTCGCAACTCGACTTGATGAGTCGTGGCAACATTAGAGGCGGAGCGTCGAGTGTCCTCGTATGAGAGGCGAGGACAACTGCAACGTCAGGAATGCATCTATTAGTGCTCAAATATTTCCACCGCCTACGGCACTCCGAATACGAATATTGGGACTGAGCGAATATGTATTGCCTATCGTCCGTACAGCGTTCTCCTACCTATGTATGGCATGAAAGCCGATTTGCCAACTTCCAACACTCATAGGATGGTCTCCCGCACAATAGTGCAGTCGAGCACCGCCCAGCCTCGGCTCACTTCCCGCTTGCCACAGACGATGCAACGCACATACCGCACCGGAAGCCGAGGAGCACAACCGAGCGCAGGCTAGGGACACAATGGATGAAAGACGAGGAGGACATCGTGGTGCTCCAAGAGACCGAGCTTCAGCCCAGGGAAGATAGGTGCCGAAGTAGATGCCAGGGGCAAAGACGACGACCCTAATCCCTATCCTAACAGCGCTGGCGGCACAGGCGACGCAGACGATGGAAAAGAAAGGCACGGTACGACCAACAACGACGTCCCCTCTCCCCCGCTCCCGCTTGCGAGATCGACATTGGGACAGTCCGAAGAATGAGTGGTGCGCACCACCGCCCATGCGCAGCACACGGATACGGCGGGGCGCATACCGGCGACGAGCTGCGCCGGAGCCTCCAGCGTCTTCACACGCGAACGCCATCCTGCCGCAAAACCCTCCATATTCCTGGTGTGCATCCGTCCCTCCCGCCTCGTCTCGCGAGGATCCCACCAGTCCACATATCAGCGATACACAGACAGGGACAAAAGTCTCAGGCGCGCCGGATACGTGCTCGCGACACCTCACAGATGGGGAGCCCGCCAAAGTGAAATTGGGGCACGCGGTGGGGAAGTGGGGGAAACCCAGCGCAAGCTTCGCCGATGGCGCGGAAGGGAAGAGGATCTCACCAGGCGGAGGCGGTCAGCGCAGAAACTCAGCTCGCAACCCGCGACCGTGGGCAGCTCGTTGCGCCGGAGGACTAAACGCGGATTCCGAATTTCGCACTTTGAGGGATATCCCCAAAAGGAAATCGAGCCTCCCGCCATTTTCGACGAATGAGTGTAGGAACGCCCTGCGGCAGGGGAGGATGAGGCTCCCGGTGGTAATTCCGCTGAATGGGGAGGATCGCGTTCGCGCAGAGTGGGGCGCATCGGAGGCGATCGGAGAGAAGGCGGGGTGCGGACGCCCGCTTACTGCGAGAGTACGCGTATTCTCCAAAACATTAAGGACGGGTACTGTCCGCGAATAGCCGAGCCGTATGCGGGTGGCGAGGGTGCCTCCTCGACCAAGCTCCCGGGCTCGAACGAGCACTAGCAAATTGCGTCAGTTAGGGGCCACCAACGAGGAGCGTGCAAGCATATGGACCTTCTATAAAGGGAGGAATGGAACAGCTGTCCGGGCGGCGGCATCATCCCATCCCCTCGCAGACCGCCCGCACGGCGGGGGGGGCGCGTCCTCCTTATTCCATCTCTTCCCCCATCCTCCGTTCTCGTGCATTCCTTTCATACCACGGCATGTACACCCGCACCCGCACCCGCACCCGTACATACATCCACCTCACCTCCGTCTTCAGCCCCACGCCCCCCGGCACCCCTCTTCGCCACTCCTCACTGTCGGAGTCCGTCACCATGCCCGCGCAGTCTGTCATCGGCGCACAAAAATACATGATTCCCGTCGGCGCGGACGCCGCACCGCGAAATGAAAGGTGGGACATGGGTCGGAGAGGGCGGTGTCGGGGCACGCAGACGCCCGCCGCCAAGTATGCAGACGCGCAGGTGGACGTGAGCGGCGCACGCAGGCGCAGGAGTGCAGCGGAGCGTCAAAGACCCAAGCGCAGTGCGTGTACCGACGCGAGGAAGAGTGGAGCGCGCAGAAGCCACGCCGGCGTGCAATACGCGTGCCGCAGGGAAGACACTGTGCGCAACGGGAACGTGTAGCAGAAGTGGGAGGAGGGGGCAAGGAGCTTCGTACAAGGAATACGGCAGTGTCGTCGAGATGGGGCCTGCGGCGAAGGCGAAGACGCAGGCAAATGCGTGGAGGTAGACCCGCCCCGCTTGCGACCTGGTCGTGCGGGTATACGGGCGTCCGGTCGTGCCCCCATCGAGGCACGAAGCACGATGCGTATTGTGGTGCGTTTGAGGCCGCGTCAGGCCGTATCCATCGTTGCCAGGCTGCTAATCGTGGCAGACAACAGTCCTATACGCTGTCTGAGTGGAGTGAGATGCGCACGTCGGGGGATGGGAAGCATGACGCGGCGCGTGCTCTTCTTGCTCGCAGGGTGGCCGTAGGCGACCTGGGTTGCGTACTGCGACGCCGGAGCACTGTGCGCGCGGCGTCAGGTCCGCGCCGCAGCCGAAACCACACAAAAAACCCCAGACTGTCCGCTAGATGCGCCAGAGTGCTCAGAATCGCAAAGATTTGGAGCCAGAACCATCGCAGAGAATGAAGAGAAAGGGGAAGACTGTTACAAGTCCTTGCAAAGTCGGAATCTAAGCCGCCCCAGGCATCACCCCAAATCGGGAACTCACGTGAATGACGGCCATCGTTCGGCACCTCGTATCCCAGATAGGTAAGTACTGGGTGGATCGCGCAGGAGGTGAACGATCTCTGGATCGTGGAAATCGTTCCCACGACCACCCACCCCCCCAAAAAAGGAAAGTGTTTGGCTCAGGCAAATAGCGGCGATCAACGGCATCATATTCTTCGCTTCCACCACTACATACACGCTACGCGTCGCGCACAAACTGCAAGTGGATACGTGCTACGACGCGTTTCACGCGACGTATCCGCCAATCCTACCTCTCGTCCAACCCTTCAACCCTGCAAACATCACATAGCACGCACTTACATTCCGTCGATAATGTATTTCTTGAATAAGTAGTTTATTCTTGTGGTAATACTCTGACAGTGATTCACTCGGTGACATACAAAAAGAGACCAATGCACTTGCAATGCATGGCCGTCACGACCAGTGTGTGATCTTTTCTTAGGGGAGTTCTACTCTGCCGTTGGTACAGACCCCAGAGAACCTGTTTATTGAAAGGGACATACTTCCACTGATTTTGCACTAATTCCTGTAAACTCCCCTTGACCTGTGCGACGTTAAGCAAAAGATCCTGCTAGCCTGAAGTCGAAGTGTGCTGGGTGCCGCAGATCAGCCGAGCGGCGCCACTGACAGTTTCGTAACATTGATGGCATCCCAAGATCCAGATCTTGCTCACCTCTTGGGATTGCGCTTTGGCACCATTATGGGTCACAATGTGCGCGTTTTCGACGCGTTAATACGCGTCTCTATCCTCCACTACCATTCCTACTATTTTTCTCGTGTTTTTACACCAATGAACTTCACATTTGTCTGTTCCGAGCCCGCCGCCTTCTCAAAAACACTCAGCGAACACCACCCTGGGCACCAATAATTTTACATGGGCCACATCCGACACACCGGCAACGTTCTCCAGTGGCACAAAGGCGCCTTTGAGACAGCGCACCCTGCTTTCTGATATTCCTCTCAAGAAATTATTGGTTTCATCGGTGCAGCTCCAGGAATTGGAAGAAATTTATCGGCGAAATATTGCCACCGGGGTGGATGATGGGACTTCTGCGGTGGATTACCTTTACACCTTGAGTGAAGATGATCAGCTTGCCGCGAGTGCCATAATGGCACAGCAAGGTTTGGATATCGACACCCGGGAGCAGCTGGATAACCGCTGGTCCCAGCAATGGAACTGTTACTCTACAAACTCGCCGAAGACTCGGAACCGAACAAGACGTGTACTGTATCTGTGGTAAGCTCATTTCCCTCTCCACTCTCGTGCTCTCTTTCTTACAGTAGTATTTCAGTCGTTGCGGATACGATCATACCAAGGCTCAAAAGAAGGGTCGACATACTCCCGTTCCATTTACGGCCTGCCTTGCGCACACGGAAATCACTTACGCAGTGGATTCAGAGAAAATCCTTCGTATTCGTGGGTTCTTCCACCATAACGAGGCGTGTAAAAATGCCGAATATACGCGAATTCCACCTGTACCCGTCCACCCGTCCGTCTATGTCGTTGCGCTCTCGCAGCTTCGTGACGGTGCCACCTTTGCGGACGTCAGGAAGAAGAACCGTGAGCTTCTGACGGCGCGAGGTTATAAAGGCTTTCCTGCCGATATCCGGACGTCTCCGTACCGCTGGCTTTTGGAGCCCCGAGATTCACGGTCTCTATACCGTCAATATAGCCGCATGAACGGGGTGAAGGTCACGGAAAAGCCACAAATCAATGTGGATGAATGGCTCGATCCCGCTTCCCCCCAGTATAACGCCACAATCGCCGATGCCATATTCCATTATTCGGCTCGGGCAGAGAAAGGCGACCGCTTCGAAGTGTGTATTGCCACGGACGACATGAACGAGGCAGCATGGAAGTACGGGCATGAAAAACAAATCATCCTTGATGGCACATTCGGTATCTGCAATAGCCGCATGCTACTCTTCATCGTTATGGCCATCGACGAGAACCGCAAGGGAATTCCAATCGCTTTCTTGATGTTCTCCGCCCCAACCGGAAACAAGCAGTCGTCTGCTGGTTACGACACCGGTATCCTCACGAAGCTCCTCCGAAAATGGTCATCTCGAATCGTTTAATGGTGTCCTCAAGCGCAAACACTTGCGTCGGTGGCAAAACGGGGGACGGAGAATTCGCGTGGATGTTCTGATTCAAATCTTAATTACGCACATCCTACCATCTATCTTCCAAGAGCGCCGCCTGTACCAGGAGCAGGAGCAGCGCATCGCTGCTCAGGTTCTCCTGTTGCCTGGTGGCGCAAACCTCCTTCAGAATCGGTCAACGGGCAAACAAATACCCAAGATCGCTTACCTCCAACCCGATGCGACTCGCGATGAACGTGCAGCGGGGCTTCTGGCGGCAGGCCAAGTAGGTGTGCCGGCATTTGAAACTGCGACCAATACTCTTGTCTTTAGCTGCCTCTCGGCTCAGGCCCTGGAAATCGAGTCCACACCTATGATGTATACAGTCAGGGTCAGCTTCGACGGCGTCGCGACGTGCATATGCCCAGACTTCGAAAAATATGGCGGTGCTTGCAAACACATCCGAGGATCCCTACTCCTTCTTGACCGCCTGCGTGCTGCAGGGATCAACTTCCCCACCATCCCAATTCCATCGACACTCACCGAGGCCCACGCACTCCAAACAAAGACCGTCATCAAACGAGCTGAACAGCCCACGATATCGAGCCCGCGTCCTACAGTTCAGGCGGCGGCAGCTGTGGCCGATTTGCTCCGAGAGGATGCCTCTTGTGTTGCGGTCGACTCGTCTCAAGAGACGGATAGTACTACGGAAGTGGAGATCGAGGAAGACGATGATAGCGACGTCGATACTGATGCTTCATCCGATTCCGGCGATGAGAGTGATGCCGAAGAAGATGGACTACAAGGACGAGCATCAATAAATGTCGCAGCCCTGGGAGAGCAAGCACTGGCTCGTACCATCTACGAGTTGGATGAAATTGGGCCGAAGATGGGCGACTTGGCCGAATTCCTAAAGCGCAAAAAGTCGGGGCCAATATCCGCCACGGAGCAAGCGTGCCTTTCGCGAGGGCGGGGGCAGTTGGCGGCCATGCTTGCGGAGATCGACCGCATTCTGTTTCTCTAGCCAAACTCCAGTGCCCACGGAAAGGCCTGTCGAATCGACGCAGCATACCATTCAAAATACCCAGAGGCGGCAAACTTTGTATCCTCCTTCGCCGGAACGCGCTCAAAAGAGACATCAGTCCCATAGTTCCCATTAATTTTATTGACTTAGATTTACCTACACAGAATAAAACTTGTATTTCCTTGTCATCTTATTCTGGGACTTGGTAGGAGACGCGTGTAAAAAGGACATGGGAGAACAGTGGGCGCGAGGACAATGGGAGTCGGAAACAATGGCTTTCTGCCGCGTGATGGCCGTCGCTCACGTGCCATCCCGATTTGGGACATTGCCTGGGTCCGCCGTGTGTCCTGCAAAGTCCTTGCGTGATTCGCTCGCGTGTTTGTGACGGAACACTGTCATGGTTTGTTGTCTCTCGATTCTCTTTGATAACAACCGTCATGCCTGTTCAGCTTCCTGCCCCTAACAACATCGTAAACCTTCCCGATGCCCCTCAGGACCCTCCTACCGCCCGAGATGTTCGTGCCGCTCAGCAATATGTCAAGAATGTCGATATTGCCTTTGGTGAGTGGACTACGAATCGTCCATGTGTGCACTCTATAACAGGACACCGTCAGGCAGCGGGAGGATCACCGATGTATCGCATGTGGCTGCTTCCCTAGCATATCAACACTCTTTAATGGGGGCTTACCGCGGCGTAGGTGTGTGTTTGGTTAGTTTTGCACTATCGAGGCACGTCTTCATCTCCTGTTAGACGCTGCGCCTGCCTGGTTTGCCGATGCTGTCAAGGAGGCCCTCAAGGATAGTCTCAAGGAGCTTAAGGATGACCTCAGAGACATCAAACTGGACATCAGGGACATTAAGGACGGGATCGAGGACATAAAGAAAAATGTCGACACTCTGAAGGACGATGTTTGCTTGCTGAAGGAGCATAGCGTCAAGACCCAGATCCTCGCTGCCAAGGTCCGTGGTTCCAAGCCTTCTAGGTGGGCTTTCTTAATAACGTGCTACACAGAGTCACAATCTTCGATGCGGAAACGGCAGCGGGAGGCCCTTTGAGCCCGTACCATTCCTCGATGGCAAGGAACCTTCTGCGCAGGTAAGTGGTGGTACTTTCTCCTGATATATTGGCCCACTAATTGTACAGAATCTGCCCCTGCTTACCGATTTGGCCGTTATCCGAAAGCTATCTCCCCGGGACTCCAGCGCATACTATAAGGGTTATCACCGGCACCAGGGCGCCCTTCCAGCTCCCGCTGTGCGCATCGAGGCGATTCGAGTTTTTGTTGGGTGTAGTTTGGATTAAGTTCTGTTGTCGAACTTGGCTAGTAAGAGTTGAACAAGAAATCCGGTTGATTGTTTGATGTGTTTGATCTCTGACAAAGTGTCCTTTCGCTGCTTCGGTCGATCTAATTCTCACACCTCCCCCATGCGCGGACGTTGAACTTCGCCATGGCTGCCCAGGGGACGAATCGATAACCCACATGGCCGCGTGCATGTGTAATACATGTCCCTGCCTTCTCGAGTTTTTTCTCTTTTTTTTGTGGAGCGAAAAAGATGCCCCCACAAGTAGGTGGATACTTGATCAACATACTCGGGAAATGAATCGTAGGAACCCCGAGAAGCAAAACCACCAAACCTCTCACTGTGTGCGCATTCGGTACAATGAAATACCGACAATACCAGCCTCATCCCGAGCCGACGCGCCACGAGGCGCGCTCCCCTGGTTTAGCTGAACTCGCTTGGCGACCTGCCTACGCCGCTGGGGTACCACGACTTCGCAGAGACGATGCCGTCCTACGACGGTTTGATGACGGGCTCCGGTTTGCCTCCGGAGGACGCGCTGAAGTTGGAGACAAGGGGACCTGGATTCAACTTTTTTCTCCTTTTCTTCATTTTGGTCGCTTCATATTCTGTCTCATCTCTTCCTCATGCGTACAATTATACGATTCTAATCTATTCCCCAGTACATAATGTTCGGCTCCCACTCAATGCCATCCTTTCTTGTCTGAACCTTGCCGTTATTTATGTGTGTTACGAAAAATATTGTCCTTGCGGACACATTCCGAAGGCGACGAAGTATTGCACTGCGGTTCGGTGTGCATCAGTTCCCTTCTTAGTGTGAATTCATTTATGCATTATTTTGACCGTTGAAAAAAGAAAGGGGCAAGGACAGAGCGTGAATTCTGTCGAGAGACGGCATGGTCTGCTGAATGTGACGATTGGGCGCGGGTGCAGGTGCGGGGTGGCCACCATTTGCTATACCTCGAGTACCCCACTTTATTGATAGCCTGACTGAGGCGCTGGCGAAAGTCTGCCAGTGGAAACTGAACGGCTTGTCGGGGGGAAAGCATGCGTCGAATTCAGGCTCCCCGACGACGTCACGCAAAGTCATACCATATCAGTCACCAGGTCCTCGACTTTCCGTAGGGCATCCGTAGGGCATCACTCTTGGTGGCGAATCCTGGAATCCCGGCGGGCACTGGCGTACTGGTATTGCTTTTGAATAACACGCGCGTACAGGGATAAGCAACGGGCGCGCAAGGTAGATTTAGGCGGGGGAAGGTCATTTCTTGTATTAATTTTGGAAGGGATTTCTGTACAGTTAAAATGGCAGCGAGGGACTAAGCGCTGGGACTGACGAGGAATGGGAGACTCTTCCCGAAGTCGCCAATTTAACTCGTAAGAAAGGTGAAAAATGGAGCGGTCATTTGCGGTCCCCGATAGTATTCTTGTCGGCGATTGGTCCAAGAGTGAATATGAGAATTCTCTGGATGACCGACAACAACAGGTGCGTGCTGCCGCATGCGCTTCCGATGTCAATCCGATGTCCTATTTGAAATAACTTGTTCTCGAAGAACGGTGGCTTTGAAACCCCTACTGACTCGGGTACACTCACCAACTTTGTCGAAATTGGACAAGCTCGCGACAAATTTTTGTCTCTCAAGCTTGATCAGGTATTTTTGCTCACTCTTCTTCATATTCCTCTCGTTAAAGACGCCGTTCCAGATTTCCGAGACAGCCATCTCGGGCACGAGCACTTCTGTGGATCCGAAAGGCTACCTCACATAGCTGAACAGTGTTCTCAAATCCGTGCAGAAATTGGTAACATCAAACGTGCTCGCATGCTGTTCGACTCTCTCGTCAAGTCGAATCCGATACACTCTCCGGGGTGGATCGCCGCTGCTTGCTTAGAGGAATATGTGGGCAGAATGGTTGCTGCTAGGAAAATCATCAAGGCCAGCTGCGAGCAGTGCTCAAAGAGCGAGGACGTTTGGTTGGAGGCAGCTAGACTACATGTAAGGGTTCGCCTCTTTTCTGGGCCGGCCGTCCCTCTAATTCTTGCAAATGCGGTGTAGCATGTCGGCCAAAGTGTGAAAATATGGATGGCTGCCGCCGATCTCTATGACACTCACTTTGCACATTAATTATGGCACCACACTTTTTTTGGCAGCGCAACACTTTCGGGCTGGCCCATTCTGGTAGCCGTCGGGTAAGGCCTCGGACGGTCGGGCCAGGTTACCGATGTCATTGAAGGAACTCGGCCCCAGAACCGAATGTGGACAAACTCACCATCATATCTATCATCTGGTGAATGGCCAAACGGCATACCACAAGTTAGCAGAGCCAATTGCATGACTTTTGTGAGCCTGTGTCCTGTTCTTTCTCTCACCCTGCTAAGTGCCTTTCCTTCATGGTTATTCAAGTATTCGACAGTATCACTGGACACTGTTTTGACATCAACAATATTCCTTTGTTTGCCATAAGATTCCAGAACAGAGACAGTGGTACCATGGATTCTTCGCTTGAGATGCTCCGTGCAGATTTGCATCTGAAATCCGACGTGACGCGAGGACGTGTCGACCAGGGATGCAGTCACGTGATGGCGTTGAATATTTGTTGGTCAATGAACTTTGAAGTCTCAGAAACTGATGCACTCAAGTATAAAAGTGTGTTTTCTGGTGATCAGCAGCTTCAATGAGCCGGACAGAATATAGAATAAGTACAGCAGCGAACTTTGGGAGTTAGCAAATGCGCTGAATGATGCAGGCAAACTTGGGCAAACTTGAGGCAAACAAAACCACTTGCTTTGCACTTGCTCGGCAGGCTCGGCTGCCGACCGAAAAAGTGTTGCACACATGAAAAGTGTGATGCAATAATACATGTGCAAAGTGAACGAAACTGACAGCGTACTCGTTGCCAAATGAACGACACTTCGTATGCGGAAATAGAATGGCATGGCCAGCGCCACTGTCACTGTCACGGACGGGTACTTTCCCGACGGTGTACACCGCCTGACCTACTTCCACCCTCCACCATGACCTCCAATGTGGATTCCAGCGGTCGCCGACATAGACGAACCAACGATGACAGGTAGGAGTAATCGGTTCAATATACTTCATTCATTATCGCAAGCATGATCCCAGGCTTATCAGTACGCTGCAATCATGTTTTTCCAATCTCGTGAAGCAACAGGAGCACCCAAGCGGAGAGGTAAACCTATTGGATCCGCCTCAAATGCTCCCTTACTTAAGTTACTTCCAACCCACTGCAGGCTTCGTCAAACTGTCGAAGGGCTCAAGCCGAAGCCACTGCCCACCACCGACAAGAAGAGTGCATTTTGGAGCGCTTACAAGACCTTGGCAGATGAGCATGACAAGGAGCTGCTTCAAAGATATAGCACGGATCTGGACACCTCTCTCATATTTGTGTGTTTTGTTTCTGCATTCATAGTGTTACAGGTGTATTAATTTCTTACCCGCAGGCCGGTCTTTTTTCCGCAGTCGATTCTGCGTTCATCATCCAGATTCAGCCTGCATTTCAGTCGTCTGACTCGGGCTCCTCTCAGCCATCCAATCCCTCGCTGCTCATATTGGTTGCACAAAGCCTGCTCTTCGTTAGCTTAGGCTCAACACTTCTCGCTGCTCTCCTCGCCGTCCTCGGGAAACAATGGCTGATGTATTATTCGGCGGCGGGGGAAAGGGGAACCGTCGAGACGCGTGGGCTCGAGCGCCAGCGGAAACTGGATGGCCTGCGCAAATGGGAGTTCGACACAATCATGCAGATTTTTCCCCTGCTACTCCAATTTGGATTGTTTCTGTTTGCTTCCGGTCTCTCCGTTTTCCTGTGGAGGATAAACCTTGTCCTCGCACTCATTGTGCTGGGATTGACTTCATTGGGAACACTAGCATATATCCTCCTCCTCGCCTCTGCCGTAGTCTTTCCAGATTCTCCGTTCCAAACCCCTCTGGCACCCCTCATACCTCTGCTCGTTCCATCACCTCTGCGGAGGAAATTAAAGGCTGCATCCGTAGTGGCCACCAGCTCTCTCTGCATCTTGGTATCCCACATCCATTCGATTTGCTCCCGTCATATTCGTGGTTCCCTCGACCCTCCTTCCACGTTTCTCGACGCGTAAAGTGCAATCGACGCAGTCGTTGGAACCTGATCCAATATTTGATTGTTCGCTTTTTGAACCGTCCCTTGAAGTACCCGCCGTATCATGGGTGCTTGAGACCTCAACCGATCCCAATACGGTAACGCTAGCTGCCGATCTCGCTGCCGACTTGCAATGGCCAAGCACGATGGACGTTGCACACCAAATGATTAGAGTGCGCGACCAGTTCCTGGGCTGCTTTGATCATTCTTTTGAAGATGGTGCGGTAGTCCTTCATGGCGTCCGAGACGGGGCATACATACGTGCCATTCAGCTCGGACGTGCTTATGGCACCTTGCGCTGCATCACCTCGATTTCGGACCCAATCCCAAGCTTTACCGACTTTTCCAATCTCGGCACGGACCTGCAACAAATTATTGACGTGCTACGCGCGCCTCTCCGCAGTCTGAGCTCTCTTCTTGGCTCCGTAGATCGGAAACCATTGGCTCTCGAGTGGGCGTTACACGTCATCCCATCCCTCCTTCCTCATAGAAATGAGGAGTTATCCCGCGGACAATTCGAATACTTCCTTGTGCGCGAATTCGACAACCAGATGTCAACCCTGTCTGAGCCTTCCAGCTTTGCGGATTATCTTTTCTTCGTCAACACCTTCTTGTCTCGGAGGATTCCCAACAGCCGTGATGCGGTTTGGATCGACAAAAGGTGAGGTGCTATCTAGCTGAATGTATAAACCAGGTCTAATGACCACAGTCAATTCGCCGATAGGTTATTGCAAACCGTATTAAGAACACTCGCGCTGAGTCTTGAAACTGGGCAAATCTCCGTGTATCTTGCAGCCCAGGTCATACACATCATCCGCCGGCAAGGATGCCGTTTTTAACCTGTGGTACGATTCTGAGGAAGAACGCCGATCCATAATATACAATTTTTGCGGCTCCGTTCCCCGCACTGCAGGATGGTTTATTCCCGTGCTAGCCGCGTGTCGGTGGACAATTAATCACTTCGGAGAACCCCCGCACCATGGCCTTCGGCATCACGCTGCTTGGGTTCACAGCGCGCTGAGAGATATGGATATCTCGATGACGAACTATGCGCAATGGGATGGCGACACTATGGACGGGTTCGATGCTCTTTTGCAGGCGCTGAACTATTACGATGAGCCGCCCAGCAAAGAGAGCATCAAACCTATTCTACGGGCGCTTTCCGAGCATGAACATGTTTCTATACATGTCGTCCGCAGCTTACTACGAGCTGACGTTTTCCAGGACGAGGAGTTACGGCCAATCCTTCAAAATGCGCATGTATGGTCTTCCATAACTCATCGTGTCATCCAGTCGAGGAAGATTTTAAATGAGACTCTATTAAATCCCCTTGAGCCGGCGATTTCAGTGCAGGAGTATATCACTCTGGGAAACAACCTGTCCAGCACCATCGGTTTTCATTCCGACCTTCGTAAAGAGCTTTGCTCCTGGATCAACATATTTTTTTCCTTGAAAACATGGACCCACAATGTGGCCGAAACATACAGCTCTGCTCTCGCGAATATCTGTGGGCTCAGCCTAGACGGATATACACCCAAGAGTGCCGACGAGCACGCATTTGGGCTGACATTGGCTGCGCTGGCCAATTTCTGGGATAACGTTGATTTCACAGCATCAGGAAGCTTCAGAGAAGCCTTGATGTGGTTGGACTGCAGCATTTGCGTTCTGTTACGCTGCGGACATGGCTACGATGAGCATCAGTGGCGAATGGAGTTTTCTCCGACGACCACCAAATTCGATGCAATGTTCTCAGAGCCTCTCCACAAATCTCTCGCCCATGCGACAACAGCTGCCAGACAGGAAATCGAAGTTTGTCGTTCATCCGGGTTTGACTCCATGTGGCAGGAAAGGATGCAAGCCTTCGAATCCATTGCCCAAATTCTGGATGAGATGTCCAATATTCTTCCCAGGCCAACAAATACAGAGAAGGATTGTGATTATTGGGATACCATGGGATGTAGATTGAAAGAAAGCGTTCAAGCGTTGAAAAAATCAGGACGACTGGGATTGTTGGACCGTAAATAAGTTTCCATATTTGGTAGGTAGAATGGCTCAAACCTCTTAGTACGGGTTCAATTCGCCATTGATATTTTTTTTTCCAAACGGATAAAGTTGAAAGAAGTGGTTAAATACGGCGCCGGGATTCTCGCACAGTCATAATTCCTTTCGTCTGAAACGCTGCATGATTACGAGCTAAAACCCCGAAATAGATTAACTCGTCTCAAATTCCCTAGATTCTCGATCGAAAGATGATATCCATACCTGTTGTTGAACCGTAAGTTATCAGTTAGAAACCTCGCAGTTACAGTTGCCAGAAATGGCTAGTCGGAGTGTCCCATTATATAGACAGCATCGAAATCATTGACGTGGAGGGAGAGCGTCGGTGGGCAAAGTTGTGATTCCTGAGTACTGAAGTCCTGCTGTCAAGCTCCTCATCGAGCGTTAACAGAAGACGTAAAAATATTGAGTTGAGTTGGAAGGAGAGTTCCAACTCAGAATGCCATAGTTAGCTAAGAAGCTTGATTGAGGTTCTTTATCACCGTTTTATTTTGCGGATCCAGGGATTCAACAGTTTACTAACAACAACAAACAACCTGCACTGCGGCCCTTTCTGCACCTTTGGCAAGCTAGCGATAGCCCTGCCGGAAAATAAAGACTGTATTGAGGATTGCATCTCCGGAATCAGAGCTCGAGCTATTTCATGAAAAGAAATCGTTTAAATCTGGGTTTACATAGGCAGTCATGATCATCAACACCCATTCAATACCTATACAACCGCTGCTCCCCTCCCTGCCTCACCAACACACGGTTCAGTCTCCGATAATAAACCGTCAGGGCAAAACAGCCGGCGGCGGAGAACAGCAACAGAGCGGAGTTGGTCCAGTGGCCCGTGGGGTAGCCTTTCGTTGCCTCGGGGGGCCTTGTAGATCCAGACCCCGACAATCTGCCCCGGAGCGCCGAAGGAGATGTTCAGCGCGATGACAAAACCTGCAGCAGAGGTTGTGAAGACGTTGGAAGTGATCCAGCCGAGAAGGGGAGGGATAGCGGCGAAGGAACCGGCGGCGCCGACTATGAGGCAGCCGTACCGGTGCTGGGCAAGGGCTCGTGTTAACGCATGTTTATAAAAGGAAGGTTGGGACAGGAAACTATTTACCGCATAAGCATCCGCAGGGAGAAGGGCCGACGCCATGAAACCCGCCGCTCCGACGATACAGGCAATGCCAGCATGAAGCCCGCGACTGCGACAGCACGTCAATATCATTCATTAGCTTCCTGAAATAAAAACTCACGCATTATACCGATCGGCCGACCAGGAGGTAGCGACAGTGACAACATAAGCCACTGCGTACGGCGGCACTGTCATGAGATTAGCCTTGAGCGATTTGAAGCCTAATCCAGCAACGATCGACGGCGTGAACAATGACAAGCTCGAAAATGGGGGAGATACTCCAAAGTAGATCTGAATTTGCAATGAACATTGCCAAGTTCGGATATATGAAGAAAATTGGGACACACGGCGTAGTGGGCGTACAACCGCCAGTCGGTCAGAGTCTCCTTCGCCTCCCCCCATTTCATCGGTTTGCTACTGCCCTTGGAGCCTTGGTCTTTGAGTCGGTATGCTGCCAGTTTCTTTTCGTCCTCCGTCAACCAGTGTGCAGTCTCTGGATAGTCCGGGAGGATGAAGAAAATGAGGACAGAAGACAAGCACGAAGGGAGACCCTCTGAAATATGGGCAGGCTCGTCAGTATCTTCCATCTTCAAGAAAAAATGAATACATACCCAGAATGAAAAGCCAGCGCCAAGCAGATAAACCGCTGGTTTGATTCATATGTCCTACACCGAAAGCAATTGCGCCGCCGAATGCCCCGGCCAAGGTTGCGGAGGCAAGGATGAATGCCACTCGCATCGAACGCTCCTCCGTCCTGAACGGGGATAAGCTCCAAGACGGTAAGAGTAGCACTGTGTTGACGCACCGGTACCAGAACGTTAAGAAATAGACCAAACCGGGAAATAATCCTACAGTATCTCCAAGGTTAATCCAGGCTTCTTCATGAACCCATCGACTCACCGGCTTCAAAGACACCAAGCAGAAAACGTATAACAGTGAGCTCGGCATACGTGTGTGTACCACCAAGCCCCATCGTCAAAGCCCCCCAAGCTAACATCAGGAAGGCAATCCAGCGCTGAAGGTCAATACGAACGTTTAGCTTCAGAGCCAGAATCCGACGGAGCCTCTTACGCTCGGACTCAGTCTCTTGAGCAAATAGTTTGACGGGACCTCGAAGAGGGCGTAGGCAATCAGAAAAACCATCAGAGCAATCCTAGAATCAAGCGTGGGCCAACTGCACTTCAGAACGCAAGGTCCACCTACGTATATTGAAACGCCGTCATATGAGTTTCCGAGAGCAGGTCGTTGTGTGTCTCTGAGTTCAAAATTTTGGCGTTCCCTAGGATATACCTACCTCAAACACCGATTCGATTTCGGGGATCGAAGGATGCCGCTCACCGATATTGGACCTATCCAGATAAGCTAGCAGGTAGATCGCGGCCGACAAGGGTATGATCCGGATGTCCTGTTTGCGGAGGAGGGCCTTTTCCGCAGCCTCGTCGTATACATAAGAGTTCGTTTGCGACTCCGAGTCCTACAAAACAGGTCAAGATCGGGGAGGGAGGTGGTTAGGGTAATCTTCCAACCTCTCTGTAATCCACTTCCGATTTCTCTTTCTCAAGGTCCGTAGGCGTGGACGACATCGTTGACAGAGGGCGGGGGCAGGGGGGGGGAAACCGCCCAGCCGGAGCGAGCTGTTTATTGTGGCTGAGAAGCCGACAACACGTAAATATCTTATGTAACAACATCAGATGATGCATTTAAAAAAGTCAGGCGCCTTCAGGCGCGCTGTCGGGTCGTGGGATCGCCAGGATTTTGGCAAGATGTCCTGAATACTTATCTGAAGCCTCATAACGCCAGCGCCGCCCAGAAAAATCCGAGAGAGGCAAATGCTCGGCGCTTGTTGAATTGGATTTGCCAGGTACTGAGAAGGCTAGACCTAGGTTGGGTGGAGGTAACTTGGAAGTTCAAGTTCAACCTACATTTTTTTCGACCCCCGCGGCGAGTCGATCGACGGCCTTTTCTCCCCGCCGCTTCCCCGATCGCCGAGCGCTGAGCGCTGATCAGTGATCGTGACTGAATGATGAGACAGCAGGGCCGACATCCGACGTCGGTTCAACTTTCGGTTGTTTTGGTACAGCTCTCTACACGGTGGACCGCACCGGCCTTTTTCCAGATGTCGGCTCTGTCTATGGCTACCTGGAATGCCCGTGCCTTCCCGGCCTCAGCCCTCCCGAAATAATACAAGCTCACTGCCAGTGGTTGACACTGCCAGTTAGAAATTAGAACTTAGAAGCCCGCCCCGGAAATCCCAATACTTGTAAGTACTCACAAAATACACAAGGCATGACACAGACCAACCGAGAATTGAAGAGGGATCGCGAGCAATCGCTCAGGTGTGACGGGGTCCCCGCAAGAACTGTGGAGGTGGGAGGGATAGTACCTGGGTCGATGGAGGTCGAGAAGACGGGCATGACCCTACACGTCCCTTTTCATCTATCACCATGCGGTTGGTGTCGAGTTGTTGAAATATCGGAAAGAAACATTGCCGCCGCCGCTGTAGATTGAAGCTGGCCTGAACTAAACTGAGAAATACATCCTGTGCTCAGTTAAACTTTCTCGCGTATTGTGCCGAAGACTGAAACCTGCAGAGGTTGCGTGTGATGTAGCCTGATTAAATAGACCTGGTACATGCAAGTACAAGAGATGGTGAACGAATGTGGACCGACGGTGCGAGTGGTTGCGTGTCTGCGTGTCTGCGGCGGTGGCGAGGTCTATCTAACTAGAGTAGGTTCAGCACATAGACTGACTGCATTACCCAACAGTAAACGTCCGCCCCCCTTTGCCGTTGCCTGGAGGCGAAAGAAACTCCGCCTCCGAGCTGGTCCCGGGGCCCCCATGACCAGTGATCGCCTCATACTGCGGCGGCAGCCGCTCCTGCGCCGCGCTGAGGACCACCCGCCCCGCATCGACCTCCTGGATCGGGGGCGGCGCGACGTCGTAAGCCGTCGTCGCCCTTTCCCTTTCCCTAATCCGCAGTCGCCGATTGCGCCGCCGGACGAAGAACAGGATGCACGCCGTGGCGAGCACGAGGGAGAGGATGGCGCCGACGATGGCGCCGACGATGAGTCCCGTGGAAGAGTGTTTGGACTTCGAGGCGGAATCGAGAGTGGATGCAGAGGAGGATCCGCTGGGGAGGGGGAGGGTGTCAGGGCTGGAGCTGAAGATGGAGTTGGAGCTGGAGCCGGCAATTGGGAGGGTGTTGGCGGCGAGGGTAGTCGGAGAAATTAGCGCACTTGCGGAGGCGCTGCCGGCGGAGGCCTTTCCGGCCGAGGAGGGCGAAGCGGGCGCGATGGTGGGCGCTGTATTCTCCGTAGACCCAGGAGGTTTCGGGTCCGGCGACACGGTGGAGGAATGGGTCGGGGTGCCCGCCGGCGAAGCCAGCGTCGTCGGCGATACAGTCGTCGTCGCAGGCTGCCGTGGGTACCTGTTATAATCCGCCGTGCCGCGCTGGTACGCGTTTGTTATACAAGATGTATCTGTGTTGGGCTGGATCACGATCTGGAGCAAATACGACGGCGAGTCGTCGTAGGCCATCACGCGCAGCGCTCATTGTTCCCGCGGCGACGGGAACAGACGGCGAGAAGGCGGTGAAGACGGTCGTGGCGTCGACCCACTGAGATTGCGGCCAAGTAGTGATTGGTGCGATCGTCTGCCCGGCGTAGCTCTGCGATCCGACGTAGTAAAAGAATGAGATGTTGCGCGGGGGCGATGGAGCTGGTGAACTGGATAGAGAGTGGATAGCACTCAGCGACGACGGCTGGTGGTGCAGGCGCGCTCCAGACGACTGAGCCCTGAGAGGGAAAAGCGGCGGCGGATAGCGTCCAAATCGAGGCCGCAAGGGCAGCGGCGAGAAAAAAGACCATGGTGGAAGGGAAATGAAAGTACGTTGGATGTAACGAATAGCGCGCGCGAATGTGAAACTTTTAAACTAACGCGATTTCATCAGGTTCTGATGTACTAGACATCACCAAAGGTTTACAGCGCGAACCCTAGGCGACTGATAAATTCATGATAGACGCCTCTGAGCGTCTTTGTTGCCAGTTCACCTTCACTGATAGTACCCAGCACCTCAATCAGGAAGGATAGTAACGAGCCGTAACGAATCAACGACATGTCAGAAGACATCAGAGGTTACGGACAGTGGAGAGAAGCTTTCTGGAGCTACCGAGTTTCGCGGTGGGGGATAACAAAGGTAAGAGTAGCGAGCCGAGTTAACTGCTCGAGTGATGTCGAGTGATCTCCAGGCTCCGACTCCGAAGGACCAACAGAATGTCCAAGTGGAAGGAATACGACGAGCAATCGCGACCGAATTCCGTTAGGAAAGAGGCAGAGAGACAATATAACACTGTCTGAAGATCCCCAGCAAGAAAAGCTCCACAGTATGAACTAAGAAACGACCCACAAAAGACGGGGGACATGGGAGAGAGCAAGGATTTTTGCCATCAGCGGCAACGGCCGACGCACAGCCATGCGGGTCGTTCCGGCAGGCGGTTCCATCTTGGTCCGCCATGAAAAACACGAACCAAATCGGAGCATAGAGGACCATTGAAGAAAACTTTGCGCCTCTTCTCGGAGTGATTTCAAGACTTCAATACATCCCAGTCAGTGTCCAAGCTCAGGTTGAATACTTATGTGAAACTCTGCAAGCGGAACTCAAATGCCATTATGCAACATGCTTAATATTCGCATTGCCCGTGCCTACGACTTATACCGTTCGCGCGCTCTCGCTTCCCACATCCACGGTGCTCCTGCCGTTCAATCTTAAACTAGTTGTACCCATCAGCAATACCTGGGTCGGCCTGGGTCGGCTACGTACCTCTACGTAGTCCTACGTATTTCTGTAGGGACTGTATTTGCTGTATGAAGGTCCCCCCTTGCGTAGACGTATGTATTTGATGGCCGCTGTACGTATTCACACGTATTTCGGCCCGGTCTACGTATTCTCACGTATTTGGCAGCCTGTCTACGTATTCTCACGTATTTGGCAGCCTGTCTACGTATTCCACCGTATTCCACCGTATTTCACCGTATTTCACTGTATTTGCCTGTATTCACCTGCATTTCATGTAGACCTCAGTCGCTTGCAAAATGCTTCCAGCATCCCAAAATAACCACAAAATCAATATGGCACCGTAGAATTGGAAAACCATGATATTGAAGCTACTACTGTAACAGGGGCTCAACTACGTAACAAAACGGGAAGCCAACCTGGAAGAATGTGTGCTCCCAGTCAGAAATCATGAAACAAGCCAAGTCTACGCGCGACATGACACCATCAGCCTAGGAACAGAGACGAAGGGCACCACACATACCTTGGATGACTATGTCAAAGTCATGAGGGTGCCGGTGTTCAAAGGCTTTCTGCACCAATAATCAGTCAAAGTTCATAATGAGAAGCCACAGAACACACCTAGAAGGCATGGAATAACAGTGCCTGGTAGAAAAATACTTCATTGATGAAACTCGTGAACAAATTGTAAAACATACCGCACATAAAGGCACCGGCTGAGAAGAAACCCTAGATCAAACACGAGTGTGAGGTGGTTCGAGATTCGGTCCAGAGCGGAAATACTAACCTGACATCGAGAGCCACTCTACCGACGTACCAGGAGTCCCCCCATGCGCATCCTCGACAAACGGTCCTGTATGCATGAATTTCAAATCAACATTGAAGAGAAACCGAGAAGTTGGGCAGAGGAACCTCCTACAGGCGGGTACTAGTCGTCCCCGGGGATCTCATCGAGCCTCTCGAGATCTACGAGGCACTCCTCGATGATCTTCACTGCCTTGACGAGGTCTGCCTCGATGACGAGCGGCAGGGCGAAGCGGACCCTGCGAAGAGATATCAGCATAAGCACTCTACATGCACAAACGAGGAAAAAGGAGCAAAGACGAGAACAGGTGCGCGTCTTCTGTCGCCGTAGCACCCAACGAGACAGAAACACTCACATTCCCATGTGTCGTCTTCGCCAACACGCCCCTCGCCTGCAACAGCAGGCAAAACTGCCATGCCGTCCTCCGCTTGTTCCCCATGACGTCCTGACCCTGCGCAGCGCGCGCGGCGTTGCATGCATCTTCGTTGATGACGACCGCGTTGAGGAGGCCGAGGCCGCGCACGGTTTCAATGTAAGGGGACTGTGGGTGGAGAGGAGAGTCAGCAAGCGATCCGGTGGGAGTTTAGGCAGGGGGAGCAGGGGAGCGACGGGAAACGGTAAGTGGAGGATGGGAAGCGGGAAGGGAACAGATGCGCGGTGCGGGAGAGATGGAATAGATGGGGTTTTCGGAGTAGACAGACAGAGAAAGGGCAAGAGGGACGGGAATGAGGGAAGAGCTGGAGAGCGGTGGTACAACATGTAGGAAATGAAACATCTAGAATGGGCAAGAGCCGAAGAGAGACGAGACGCACCTTAAGCACAAGCACCGACAAGCGGAAGACCTCGCCCAGGCACGCCGCGCACGTGGTAGCAGCCCGCAGCTCTCCACCACAACAAACAAAGAAAAACACAGAAACCCACTCACCCCCCATACGTACTCCCATGCTCCCCGGGCTGTATGCACAGCATCACGTCCTTGTCCGCCAGCACCGCCGACACGGGGTACACCCCACCCGAGAGCGCCTTGCCGAGGAGCATGATGTCCGGGCGGATGCCGGCGTGGTCGATGGCGAGCATCCTGTGGGTTGGGTTAGTCGAGTTTTGGAAGCGGGGGGAGAAGAAGGGAAATGAGGAGGGGAGAGGAGGAAGGGAGGGGATAGAGGGGTACGGTCGGTGGGGAACGTCAACAAGCCAAACAACGAGCAGCACACGCACATCTTGAGCAACATAGTACGGTGCGTCAAAGACCGTAGTACCGTCAGTGACAAGTTGGCATGGAGGAGTGAGGGACGCACCCATCACGGTGAGCATGACATTCGGGATCTGGATCATCTTCTCGGTGGCAATGTACACGTAGACAATGGCCGACGCAAAGAGCGTCTGCAGCAGGATCGCAGGCCAGATCTTCCATATCTGCGGGTGGCTTCATCTCAAAAAGTCGGAACTGAAACAGGAAGACCAACAAAGCCAAGAGAATAAATAGAAAGGCACGCACCACACTTCGAGAGCGGTGGTGTAGAAGGACAAGGTGTAGAAGGACAAGGGATATGAAAGAGAGGTGAGCCAAATATTTGGCCATGGTTCGTCTTTATGCACGTGCGTGGAACAGCAAGGATGGTGACCAAGCATCTGGATTCCGTGTACCGCCACGAAGTGACTTATGGCCAGCTCTCCGCATACGACCACCACAGCTGGGCAGCTGGGGCCCACGACGGGCGCGATCTACTGCACGACGTACGGGCCGGACTTTTACCGCTCGTTTGGGAATTTTCCGGGGGACAAGGGTTACGGTGCCGCTGAATTTCGGGAACGATTCGGTGGAGGTGTCGAGGGCGCAGGCGACGGGGGCAGTGAGGTGGGTGGAAGGGTGGGAGGAGCGGGAGGAGTGGGTGTGGGCATTTGAGGGTGGGTTTGTTTTGTGTGTTTTTGTGGTGGTGCTGATTGTAATTTTGGGTGCGCAGTAGAGAACAAGGCGGGCAATTACAAGGCGACACCAAGGAATTTGTTGACGTGGGAGATAGACCGAATGGTTGACGAGGCCGAGAAGTACAAGGGTATGTTCATTTCACTTTTCCATGTATTTTGCACCGTCTAACACGCTCCACAGCACGCATTCGACTCGATACGCCTATGGACACTAGGTACACGCCGGCGGTGCGCACGCCAAAGCAGGCCGACAAGCGGTTCATGGCGCATGATATCTTGTGTGCGCTGGGGAAGACACCGCTTGATGACGATCGCGTGCAGTATGCGAAGCGGCGTGCCACCGCTCTCAAGTGTCGCTTCGACGGCGAAGAGCGCCACACTTTGAGCTGTTGCCTCGACGAGGACGGCACCCGCTCAAGCTGTGGCCTCGAGGAGGCCTAGGACGGCACGCCCTGCGCCTGACTGTATGAGGACGGCGCCGTCTCTGCTGCCCGCGCGGCTCATGCATACGAGCTCCGGCTCGCGTTCCCCTGCGCTCGATGCTCCCGCCTCCATACGCATGCTGCCTACTTGACATTTACAATAATATCGACGCCAATGCCGACGCTGACGCCACCCAGGCTTCACAATCTCCTTCTACGAATGGGAGTCCACGATCCCGATGCTGTGGGCGAACGTTAAGGTGTTCATCGCGCTGCACCCGGAGTACGTCGCGGAGGACAACGCGATGGCGTACCTGTCGGACGACGGGGGGGAGACGTATAATCTGTGAGTGGCCTACTTGCTCTTTTCGAAATTTGTATGGTTCTGCACCTACCCCTCCCGCTCCCGCTGCCCTCCTACCGAACGAACACAGCCAATACTTCTTCTCCCTCCCTCCCCTCAGCGAAACAAAAACTAACGCACACCCCCAGTCGGGAGGCGGCTTTTTTTCCGGCAAGCGGCCTCTGCCGAATTGCTCCATGGGAGGTATGTGTCAACTCTTTTTTGTCCTTGCCTCGCATGAAACGGGCTGCTACTGCTCTGTCTTGCGCATTTGCGCTCGAAGCTTGTGATCGCGGCTGAATATTTTTTTCCTGTGATCTTCTTTGGTATCCGTTCAACGCGCTGACGATGGTTGTTCAAACAGGCAAAGGTCGCTTTCACAATCACAATCGCTATCACAGGAGCTATTCTCGGTGCACTCGTGCAAAGCTTCCTTTTCGACCAGTAACGGTTCGCACTCCCCCTCAACCTTGCACTCATTGCCATTCTTGTCTCCGCACCGCCCCAACCTCTCGATCTCGCTACCCAACAGGGCTCCCTCACCCATACACCCCAATGAGTGCAGCGTGCACAGTCTGGAGAAGGAGATCATGCGGCTGCAGGAGGTGCTGAAGGAGCGGGAGACGGAGATCGCTGCCCTTGAAGGCTCACTCAAGGAGAGCAAGGTGGCCATCGCCCCCGCTGCCCAATGGTGTCAATGGCGTCGACCACGCAGCGCCGTCCCCCCCCCGCCCGTGGACCCGATTACACCGCAGACGATGGCGGGCGTCGACGGACACGCGAATCCGAATCTGAGCCCCAAGACCATCAGCCAGTTTGACAATATCCGGAGGAGCATGAGCCACGAGCCGCCGCATAAGCAAAGTCACAGCATAACGGATTCGGAGAGCGACATCAATGGCAGGTCGTCTGTGTTCTCCGACCCGGACGAGAGTCTGGAGAGGCTGAATGAGCTTATGCTGTGGGTGGTTCGATTCTGGGCACTTCTGAGAAGACTAATATTTTCTTGCCAACCAGGTCCATGGCCCAGAAGGAGAGCAACCACCGCGAGATTGTCGAGGACCTCAATAGCCAGCTCTCACAGGTGCGCCGGCAGCATGATGATTTGACGGCGCTTTCTCGGGACCAGGTTAGTACAGTATTCGGGACAGCCGCGCTATTTGTGGTATCTTACTTCGTTTCCAGGCCGCCAATATGTCGATGGAAATCGAGTCTCTTCAGCGCAAGCACAGCGATGTCCTCGTCGAGCTCGAGGAGGCCAAGGAACGCGAGAACTCGCTCGTGGATTCGCTCGAGTGGACTGTCGCGGAACACGCACTCGAGCTCGAAGCGCTGCAAGTTCAGCTGGACGAGGCGTTGCAGGTGCACGAGGACACCAAAGAGCGGCACGAGAAGGAGCTCCAGGAGCGCGCGCTACAAGCCATTGAGGGCGGCTCACAGTCCCAGCAAGAGCACGAGGCCGCTCTGGCGAAGCTCGCTGCGGAACTCCAGCAGCGCGAGCTTGAATCCAAGAACGCCAGGGAGCAGCACAAGAAGGAGCTTCAGCAGCGCACACTCGAAGCTACTGAAGCGACCTCCCAGATCCAGCAACAGTACGAGAGCGCCCTTGCGAAGCTTGCTGCAGAGCACCAACAACGCATACTCAAAGCCAACGACGCCTCCGCGCAGGCCCAGCAGCAGCACGAGAGCACGCTTACGAAGCTCGCTGCGGAGCATGCGGAGACCCTCAAGCAGAATGAGGCGCAAGCTTCAGCGGCGCTTCAGACCACCGAGGCAGTTCACCGTGCATGGGTTCATCAATCCCGCCGCTCCACCCACACCGGCCTCTCCCGCATTTGTGCCCGCTGTGGAGGCCAATGTGCTTGGGCTTGCGCCTACGAGATCCAATCAGCATTCTCCCATGACCGAGCAGAGGAAGTATTGAAAACATACCCAACGCATGCACACCTCAGGGTACACCGCCAAATTTACGTAAAGGGCCTTTAAGGGGGGTTATTTTGTAGTAAAATAACCCACCTTAGAGGCCCACGTCCGCCGCGCGGATGGGTAGTCAACTATATGTAATAGCCCAATTGGGAAACTTTCAACAGCCTTACGGCACGGTACCGCTCCCCCCGCCCCGCCGCCACCCTTAGCACGTTGTACCCACCGCTGTACCCCGCACCACCGCTGGCCCTCTTGCACCAGCATCCAAGCCATTGTCCTCAGGCCCTGTAGCTCCCATCTGCGGCGGAACTCGGCACGTGGACCCGCGGGCATCTCACCACCACCCCGCTGAGCGGTCTTGATTGGGCCGCCTACCCCTCCGTCGCGCCGGTGCCTTGCCCTCCTACTCCTCTATCACAGATGATCTCCTCAGATGATCTCGTCACTTATTCTAGGTCGTATTTGACTCGGAATTCGGGGAATCCGGCGTATGCAATGACGCGCGGATGCGTCCGCCCATTTATTGCCAGTCCCGTTTTTGCCTGAACGCTCAGGGACCGGGAGTTTATTTTGAATGGTGAGCTTGCAATTAGTGTCTTCCTCAGTTATTGGTTCAATCCAACTCGAATTTCACTTCTGTAGACCCTGGCGGACGTGTCTGCCACTCAATTGTGTGACTGTACATTGTCCAGAACTTTTGCCTCTGTACTGCACTCGCAGTAGCTTCTTTATAATCCCATGCTTTTCTTTCATCTGCACCCAACTCCCACATTTTGTCTCGTTGGGTGTCCCGGCGGACACGTCCGCCCCCCAAATGACCACCCCACCCGTTGGTACAAATCTGCTGGTCCGTTCTCACATTCCGAGCAATCACTTGTTATCTTGAGTTCGAACTTTCCCTAGCTTTTAACATTCCGAGTTTCTACTCATTGAAGTTTTGGCAGACGCATCCGCCTCCACTTGATTGCATTGTCCGCATTGTCTCACATCCGCAACTATATATACAACAAGATTTTATTTACAATCAAAATAGCTGCAACATGTACAGTCTAGTATCTACACAAGAGATAGTAATACACAAGATATTATTTACAATACGTGATAGGTATCTACACAAGCGCGGAGACAGGAAATACACAATATCAGCTACAACAAGATGCCAAAAAATGCAAGACAAGCAACAAATGGAAAACACGAAACTGAAAACGCGACAGCAAGTAGGAGGAGAGACAACGAGTGCAGCCAAATAGTCCGTCTGAATTCTTCACTGCGGCGGCGGACCCTGCATTTCCGCAATCACCTGAGCGGGATCGCGCCCGCCGAAAACTTGATTCAATTGTGCCCACAACCCAACCAGAGCAGCTGGGTCGAGAGGCGGGGGAGCAGGAGTGGGAGTGGGAACGGCGGGCACGATAGCAGGTGTGACGATGGGAGTCGGCGCCGGCGCAGCGGTGATGTCGGGTGCCGCGGCATTGGGTGGGCCCGCTGACGAAGTGAGGAGTGGGCCCGGCGCGCCAAACGACATGTTGCTGGCATTGGGAGTGCCTGCTGACAAAGTCAGGGATGGGCCCGGCGCGCCAGACAACATGCTGGGGGCCTCCTTTGGCTTGCGGTTGGGTCGGGCGTCGCTCGCTGCCGTTGTTGGCGCCTTGGCCCCCTTTGCACGTCGTGGAGCAGCAGCCTGGCGTTGCGGTACATCTGACGGCGCCACATGCAGCGTCCCCACCACACTGTTCTTGTTGTCTGCAGCCGAAAACCACTCGCCGATGGGCTGGGGATTGTGCACCGCATAAATGGTACCGCCACGCTCAAGGGCGGCGGACGAGGTGGCGACGGACGAGGTGGCGGCAGACGAGGCGGCGGCAGACGAGGCGGCGGCGGCGGCAGCAGAGGAGGCAGCAGTGGTCGAGCGTGTCGTCCGACGGGTAGTGACAGCAGGAGGGAGAGGGACGGCCACATGCGACATTACCTCTCGCGAAGTCACCGGCGCGGACGTGTCCGCCCCTCGCCTACGTTTGGGAGGAGGGGGCGGGCCGGGCTCCGGCACAGACGACAGCTCGCTGTCCGAACGTTCGAAGTGCACCGTGCGCCCGGAACTCGTCGCTGGGGGTCGGTTATGGCTGATATTGACCCAAGCCTGTGTTTCAAGGTCGTAGTGCAGACCTTCCACGGGTTTTGCACGACCCCACCCTCCTGAGCGGGCTCCACACGCTCGTCCACAGTCTCCAGAGCCCCCCCTTTGCGTTTGCGACGTGATGGCGCCGGTGCTGGTGAAAGGCGCGGGGATGGTGCAGAATGCTCCCCAACCGTCTCCAAGGCCGCCGATCGGGCCTTGCGTTTGGGATGGGATGAGGCCGCCGCGGACAATTTCTTCCGGGACGGCGCGGATAGAGGCACGGATGGGGCCGGTGGAGGAGGGGCAGACGGCGTGGACGACGCTTTGCGACGTTTGTTTGGGGCCGATTCCCCGTCGTCCGCCTTCCGCTTCTGCGTCGCTGGCGCCGGGCGTGTTTCCTCTTCACTCTCCACCTCCACCTTGTAGTCGTCCTCGTCCTCCACCACCCTTTTCTTCTCTTTCCCCGCCTTGTCCTTCCCCTTGCGCGGAGCCGCCTGCCCGCCTTCTGCTTCCCCTTGTCCTTGCGCACCGGCTCCTCGCTTTCATCAGCGGTTCCGTGTTCGTTCGGCACGACCACGGTGCGAACAACGCCGTTGGTGGGGAGGTCCAGGTCGTACTGGGTCTTCCAGACGACCCCTTTGCCGTCCACGCATAGGACGGGCTCCGTGAGTGATGACCGCCAGAACTTGCGGACGGCGGGTGTGTCAGGTGGGCCTGACGGCGACGGCAGGCTGTAGTTGTGACTGAAAAGGACCATGTCGTCTGGCAACTTTCAGCACCAACTCCAAAGTAGCGCACAAAAAAAACCTACCGTCATCACCTTCCGCACGTCTCACGAAGCGGAGGCCTTGGCCCGGTTCATCCCTCGCATCGAGAGCGGTATCAGAAGCTTGAGCTCTGGTTTTGTCAACGCTGAGATTGACTTTCCACGTTTCATGAGGACAGGCGGGCGGACGCCTTGGGGCCAGTTCTGCACGTAGATTCTTTCCCGTTTCCAGATGAGGTGGAGCTGCTTCCACGCGAAGTTGTTGTTGCGCGCCACGACTACATGGAAGAAGTCATTCCCAGTGTCTGTGGTGGCGGCGCCGGACAGCCGGGTCTGCAGGGCGTGGGTGGCGTCGCGTTCCTCGACTTGGCGAAGTTGCCGCCTCGACAGGTCATTCTCCGTAAACTTGACGCCTTGCGTTTGGAATTGGTTGAGCACGTTCTGTGCGCTCTGGAGAAGAGCCTGCGTAGCATTCTTGTTCTGTGCGCGTGAGGCGGATGCGTCCGCCACGGCCGCACGTGATGCGGCGGACACGTCCGCCTCCTGATCATCTTCATCTCCTGCCGAGCAAGGTGAATTTGATCTCTTCGCGCCTACATCCGAGTAAGTATAACATATATCAGGAGTGAAGAAACAACGCACGCCGCGATATTCTTGGCAATTCCGAGTATATCGTGCTGATCAAGGACGGGTAGATTGGGCCGCAGATCAGTAAAGATCTGTTTGCAGAATCAGCACAAGCCAGATGGGACAGGGAAAAGGAGTACGCACCTGGGCGAGGCCGCCTGTGGACTGGAACATCGCCAACTGCTGATCCTCATTGGCGTACGAGCCGGTGAAGATCAGCAGACTTTGGAAATTGTGTCTTTTTGACAGCGTCTTGAGCTGTAAGGATCATCAGAAAGGGACTGGGTCAAAAGAAATGTAAAATGCGTACAATCTGCGCGACCTTGCCCCCCGCACCGTGGAAATGGCGTCGACGTGCCCCCACAGTGACCTCGGTGCAGAGCCGGTCCATCTCCCGCCAATCGCGAAGCTGGTCGGGCCGCCTGTTTGTCCGGGTATGCGGCCTGGAACTCGGTCCACGCTTTTTTGAGGTTTTTGCCTTCGAGAGGGGGAGGGTGGCCGTCGGGGTCGCGGGTGAAGGTCGTGAAGTGGTGCTTTGCGGTATTGAGGCGGGCCCATTCTTCCTCGCGTTCTCTATGGCGCGCGCGTACTTCTGGTAGATGTTCCAAGGGTTGCTGGAGCGGGTGGTGCCGGGGGCATTGTGGTACGAGCGTAAAATGGCATGGTGAGTCAAGCCAGTCTCGCCCGCACACTTCTCGACAAGGCGGTCCATCTCGGAATGGCACGCCCCAACCGCAGCGAGCTGTTCCTTGGTTGGGCGCCCGCCTTTGGATTTGGCGGATGTGTCGCCCCGTCGCTTGAACCTCCCGTTTCATCGGGTTTCACTTCCACAGCGGCCAGAAAATCGGGGAGGCGAGCGGGGGGATGACGGTTGTGACAGATCATCGTCAGACGGCGGCAGCGATCCTCGCCAAGTTGAGTGGGGAGATGGCGGGGGTGGAGAGTCGTGGAATGGCGGCGGCGAAGCACGAGGCACCAACGGGAGGGGAGAAGGGGAACGGGACGACGTTAGTGGTGGTGGGGGGGGCATGTTGCGCTCGACGCCGCTCAAAGAGCCCTTCTACTTCGGGCCCAGCGTTGGGGGTTCGGCGGATTACCAGGGCGCAAGTAGGTGCGAGTGATGATGGGCGGCGTAGCTTGCCGCCTCCCACCCCCAACTTGATTCTCGAGCTCCTCCCGCTCGAGCTCCTGCATGAGCTGCTCTTCGAACCCCATCTGTTCCAACGCATCTATCCGCTCCTGCTGTGCCCACATCCGCCGGACTGCCCGCTGTTCCTTCTGGGCTTCCCGGACCTCCGCCGTCTCCTCCTCCTGCATCCGCCACTCCTCTTCAGACTCCTCATCCCTCGTTCCGAAGTCCCCTTTGAAGATGGCAACCGTCGCAGTCATTGCCAAATGGGCTATAGAAGGCCATCGCCAGCCTGTGGTTGGAACGAGCGAGGTAACGAGAGTGGGGCGGCGATAGAGACCTGGGGCGGTCCGGCGATTGGGGGCTGTCAGGGTTGGAGGCGTATGCGACAAGGGGGATGTTGGCATTGCGACGCGAGCCGGGTGTGATGGCAGTGAGGTTGAAAGGATCGGGATTGTAGACCGGGGGAGGGGAAGGCGGATCGGCGACGTAGGCTGGGGGAGGCGGAAGAGCCGGGGTAGGAAGTGGGCGCGCTGGAGTGGCGGGGACCGACGACTCCAACTCGTCGAAATCTTCGTCGTCTTCGCTCTCTCCTGAGCACGCGGGCCTATCGGCGTTGTGCTCGAGTGTATCACACTCGAGCGCAGATGCAGGGGACACGTCGCGCTCAGGCACGGACACATTCACGCTCGCGGAAAAGACATCGCGCTCGGGGGCAGATGCTGGCGCGGACACCTCGCGCTCAGGCACGGACGCATCCGCGCGCGCAGAAAAGACATCGCGCTCGGGCACGGATGCTGGCGCGGACACATCCGCGCTCGCGGAAAAGTCGTCCGCCGTGTCTTGGGTGGGCAGGACGGTCCAGGTGGCGAGACTTCCGCGTGGGCCATGCAACACAGTCTCCGGGGCTAGCTCGTTGGAGAGCTCCAGAAACGAATTCCAAAGTGACGGGCTGAGATTGAGAGGAAATCATCCTCAATCCCAGGCGTCGCAAAAGGATTCATCCAAGAGCCGGGAGACCCGCTGTGCGGACGAGTGGGGGTGTGGGGCTCTGGTGGAGGCGATTCCCGTGGGTTGGGTGGTGAATTTGGCGCAAACAAGGGCTGTCCGCCGTTGTTTCCAGTCGGATTGGAGGGCGGCGGGTTTACGGCAAGCAAGGCATGTCCGCCGTTGCTCGCAGGCAGCGGGTTGGCGGGAGCGGCCGATCCAGAGGGCTGGGACATTTCTGCACTGAGATGCAGGATAAAAAATCTGCTGGATCGTGTGTGGAGAATGACTTACAGGTAGAACCCAAGAAAAGATTCCAAGAATAACAAAACACAAAATAGACAGCTGTAGAAGGGAGGATAAGTAGTATTCTATGATACAAAGGCAACACCGTACCAAAGTCGCGTCAAGACGCGTCGTACTGGACTGCCAAGTGATTAACACTTGAGAGTTGATCGGCAGAGAGGAACCCGTGCACAGCAAGAATGGACTGCAAAGCGGCAAGCACTTTGCAGCGGGCGTTGGTTCAGCGAGAGAAAACGGAAGAGATGAGAACGAGTGTGGGTGTGGGTGAGTGGCGGAAGGCAAAAATTGGCGCGTGCCAAATATTTGGTGGCGGACTGTCAGCGTGGTGTTCGGCCGAATATGTCCGAGGGTAGGTAGTTTACAGCCACATCAGACATACACACCGGACGCCACCACCACCACCTGAACCCACTACACCCACCCGAACGAACAGAACTCCCAATCTCACACCGGCGCGTATGTCCGCCCTTGGGCGGACGTCTGCGCTGGACCCCTCGGACGTCCGCCAAGACCTAGGCACGCCGCTGACTTCCTCGACGTAAGTGCCGGTGGTGGGTTACCTCAAACGCTCAGCCAATGAGCAGACGAAATAAACCTCCATCTAATCTCTTTTTTTTTAGTGCTCATATTTCTCCCCAAGGCGGCGGTTTTGTGGTGCGCAATCGATTTGGTTCGACCCTCCGACCTCCCTCCCCTTTTCTCATATTTTTCCATGGCGTATGAAATCCGGTGCACCAGACTGTCCGAAAGGTGGACAAGGTTTCAGTGCTACATCTACCTTGACCGCTACCACTTACATGGGTCGTCGAGCAAAGTACCTCACCAACGACGAACGAGCCTCCGCACACCGTGCCGATAATACCAGACACTACCAGCGTCCCAGGTCCGTGCTCTTTGCCTGTTTAAATCCCGTACAGCCCAATCCAGATTAACCCTCCTTTAGTGCACAAGTTGTTCTTGCTGCGTCTCATCGCGCCTACTACATCAATCGCACTAGTGGCCTGGAATACCGACGTCCACGACACTCTATCCCGTACCTTCCCCCTCTCCCGCACGAGATCCATCGGCTCCAACAAAAGCGCCTTCCAGTATTGAAAGTGCTTTACCAGGATGCCCTCGCCGGCGAGGATATGATTATCTCTAACCCGGCGCTTCAACGGTGGATGGCGAAACCCCCCTTCGCGATGGATCTCGATGAAACCGACCCCTACTCCGCAGAGTACCAGCACTGGACGGAATGTATGGAAGATATTATCGATGGCCTGCGTATGCGCTTACAGCTCGAGGACGATCGTCGACGGCGGTTGGAACTAACACAAACGGATGGGTGGTGTTTATGAATGCATTGCGGGAGGAGGTTGTCCAGTTGCTCAAGGATTGGGAGAGTTTGAATGTTCGCTTGTACCACTCTTACCACGCCTTCAGACAGTACAGAATGCACCAGAAATACCTCCGGTGGCTAGCACGCACCATTTATCACCTTTATTATCTAGAATTTCTTGAATAGCATGTAATTTTGGCCGTGACCGTAGATGGTCTTCACACTCGTACGCTGGGAGTTAAAACACATATATTCTTAGCCTAGCGTCTAATGTTTTGGGAGTATTGAGTGGAAAGATTCGAGGTATTGACTTAAGGGCAGGGGGCAGACGTGTCCGCCCGCTGGCGGACATCCGCCGCACGTACACGTGGAGTCAAAATACTTTTGTTCTCGAATCGATATCTCATATCTTGGTAATCTTGAGTGGAAAGGTCGAACCGTGGGGTAGAATGCTCGAGTGGTTAGTTTCTGCCAAGGAGGCGGACGTGTCCGCCCGCTGGGGTAACAGGCCAGAGATGCAAAAAAAAAAGCGAAGCTCGTGTAAACCAGGGAGTAAGGAGGGAAGTTGTACATGAATGATTTCAAAAGTAGGTACTGGTAACAGTCCATGGGACGGTGACCACGCGGCGGACACATCCGCCGCTCCCAAAGTCGTTATGTGAAAGGCAAGGTGAGAATATAATCCATAAATATGGTTCGTACCTGGCCCATATGATGTTCAGAAAGGGCCGAAACATTGTATCCCCCGTAGAATGGCGGCCATGGTGCACAACACCCATACGCCACAATCGTGGCCATTGGTTTGAGATGGCGCGCCCTAGAATATGGATTTATGGATTAGTCGGGGATCACAGTGAACAATTCAAACGTACCGGTCGGAACAAGGGTTGAGCAACCCAAGCCTCTGATTGAGTGCACAGGTGAAGTGAATGATTGTGCCGGTTCGCCAGCAAGTGAGGCGGGTAATTAACACCATCACATCCTATATGCTGAGTTGAGCGCAATCCTTGTGGATCGGAAACAGCATACCTGAAGGTCCGCCCGCCAGCCCCGCTCGCTCTCCTAGGCTATCAAAAGAACAGATTTTTTGCTCGTGAATATAGACTGCAACCAGAACCCAATGTTCTTGTTGTGATCGATGGATGGGCAGTAGCCAGATGGGCTTATCCCAAAATGCGGTCGGGGATGTGTGCCGCCAGAGGTCCGCATCCGGGGCGAGGCAATGAATCTGAGCAAATCGTATGTGCTGAAAATTGCACAGCGGTTGGCCAGAGCTTCGGTGGACGTATGGGGACGACAGAAGAGAGACTGAAAAGAGGCAGCTAGCCCATTCATCCCAAAGCCATTGAGGCGGCCGGTAGGGGGAGCGGATGCGCTCTTGATCGCTGACAGTGATCCGGAGACTCCGGCGAGCCGTGGGACCGAACCACAGTTCGGGGGAATGGTTCAGGGATGATTGGCAGGGTGTCAATGTGTGCTTTCAAATCCTGGAGGATCTCAGTGTCAGCTCGTACACTTGCCTGGGCAGCGCAGGAGTTTAGTACATGGCAAGAGTGACATAAATGTATGGTGCGCACCGGAGTCTCCCAGGAGATTTCTAGTTTCAAATGGTCTCGTTCGAATCCGATGTTAGAGGTGTCATCCAATTCGTCATTGGCAATCATGTCTTCCACCATAAATGGCTCCTCGAGATCGGAGATGGTGCCGGGGTCCAGCTCCTCCGAGGTTACCGGGACGTCTAAGGGTGCGGGGAAGCTGTCCTCATCCTCAAAGAGGTCCTCATTAGTTTCCAGGGTAAGTGTGACGATACGCTGTTCAAGATTTTGAACAGCGGCGGACGTGTCCGCCACCAAGGCGGACGCACCCGCCGGTGGCCGTGAAGACGAAGAGACGGGGTCAAGTACCCGAGGGACCATTGCATGTGCGCCGATACGCTGCTCATGATTTCCAACAGTGGCGGACGTTTCCGCAACTGCGGCGGACGCACCCTGCCGGTGGCTGTGCAGATGAAGACATGGTGTCAGGGAGTGGAGCGACAATGGTATGTTCGCTACGTTGCAGCAGCACAGGTATCCAAACAAGTCGGAGGGTCTGGAGGCGCCGCTGTCGCTGCTGAAGCGCAAGCTCCAGATTGGAGTCTGATAGAAGGTGAGTCAGAGTCGAAACTGGGGCACAACACGCACCCGTCAAGGAATCGAGGGCCCGGGCCACTGTTTGCAGCTCGTTTTTCCAGCCATCTCAACATGTTGGCACCTCAGACCTCAGTCGCAATTGTTCCTCCCACGCAGCGGTCAATAATGTGGACACTACGAAATGCCATCACGAACATCCGCGTCATCCATCCAGCGGGGGACCCCACTCGTGGTCGGATGGATCCAGAGATCCTGATAGAGCAAAGGATCGTTCCGGAGCGCTGTTGTTTCGGTTGGGAGAGGAGCGGGGATAGGAATATTGCACCCGGGTGGCCAACTGTCTGCGATGTCTGCACAATAGGTGTTGTATTTGGAGACAAGTCGAAGAAGGGCAGGGCTTGCGGTTTTCAATCGCCTTCCATGTCGCAGTATTGAGCTTAGTGCCTAGAAAATTCAGGATAGAGTCAGTAAAAATCCGAAAGAATTGGCTTGATCCCTACCGTTGGGTTCCTTATGCCCGGCAACGGCGCGACGAAGGGTTTCCAATTCTTTGAAAGAATGGATGGCACGGCGGCGGATGTCCATCTTGAGGTTACGCATGGTCATGAGGAGGGTGACAAAGGCCAAGGGAGACCCCTCAACTCGGGGATCGCCTCGTGAATATTCAGCGAGCTATAGAGCATTTGGGCCTGGGTACTAAGGGTTTCGTGTGTGGCCTCGAGACCGCGAAGAAGGTTGAGGGATTCTGGTGTTGCATTCGCGCCGGGTGACTGACTTCTTGGTATCTTCGATGGATTGTTCCACAACATCGATTTGTGTTTGAAGGCTGAGGACTTTGTTCAGCTCTTGCTTGAGGCGCATGGGTGCCGCTGTGGAGAGTTGTCAGTATGAGGATTTTGGGGGGAGATGGCGGACGTCCGCGGTCGAGCCACGTGATCAGGCGGACGTGTCCGCCCAAGTGAACGTACATGAACGGATAGAGGTTTCCGCCGCTTTTTGTGCGTTCCCATTGAGAGCGGAGTTCGGGAATCGGTACTCGGCACTCCCGAATAGTCTTCTTGGCTGCTTTGTATTTGTTAACAAGATTGGTTTCGCGCTGTCGCACAATCCAATCTCCGAGGCGACTGAGGCCATCCTCGTTGACGAACGCCGTGTATTGGTCAATAGTCCAGATCCGTCGCGAGCTCTTTGGATGTATTAGCAAGGCAAGATCCAACCCCAACAATAACCACAGGTAAAAACTCACCCACTGATGCCGGGTAATTGCGATGAGTTTGCGGATCCTTGACCAGAATCGCTCCACAGCTTCCCCATCCGTCAAAGCCATACCCCGACGCAGGCGGGGGGCTTGTAGACAAGTTGACAAACCCACTCGTGTCTGTATGAGTGCATTGCATTCAAAACGAATGCAACACGTTCGCGAAACACCCTCGGTCAAGAGAGGAAACTGAAGATCACATGAGTTCAGGCTGTTAATCCAGAGAGTGTGAGACATACCAGGTCGAGACTACGGTTAGTTTGACAACCCGATGTCGTATGTTTCAAGAGCGGTGGCTTCTGGAGGAAGGAGACTAATCAATTCCTCCAAACCAGCGAGGACGTATTTTTGCTGCTCCCCGGGCGTGTCAATATTGCATAGAAAGAGGACCCTGCCCATGTCGGCAGACCATCACGAAGACCACGCTCACATCGTAAAAATTTGGGATCTGCATTCCGTTTCTTCTCATTGGCGGCATCGAAGGTGGCGTTGCAGGCATCAAGGACTTCCTGAGGTATGAGAGGCTCGAGTGTGGCCGGCTTGCCCTTCCTGGCTCGATCAATTCGATCTCCAACCGCATCTACTTTTGCTTTGGAGATGAAGTAGGAAGGATTGTAGGAGATCGGCCCATCCCCGGCCTTGCGAACGTGGCGATAGCTAAAGCAGCCATCACCGCCAACCTGAACATCACCTCCCCTTGGTAACTGATCAGATTCAGGTGGGATGTGAATAATAATACACCCACTTTTCTAGAGGGCGGCCCCATTGTTCCAAGCCAAAACAGGCAGGACACCGTTCACGCAGGACACGGGCAGCCCGTCCTGGAGTGAGGTTGCGGCGGCTCCGGGGATGGTCCCGCGTCTGTCGCTGCCCCTGCCATGGGAGCGGACGTATCCGCAGGGAGGGCGGACGTGTCCGCCGCCGTGTCTGTCGGTGGATCGGGTGGCCGTTGTCGTTCCAAAGGACTGGGAGGTGGGTAGGGAGATGGAGGAGCCATCGCGGGTGGCGGTGTGTGTTGGCTCGGGTTGGATATTCGATGGTGGCGGACGCGTCCGCCGATGCGGCGGATGTGTCTGCCGCCTCCAATGTGGGAGCAGGGCTCTCCGCCGCTGCTTGGATGGGAGTACTGATGGGAGCAGGGCTCTCCGCCGCTGCGAGCGCATCCTCCACCTTCGTCTGGAGGGCTGTCCTGAGATTGCTGTACCACTGGACAGCTTGTTGCAGGCCTGTACGAACGGATCTTTCAGTGGCATCCCAGGTTTCTGGAGGTAAAGTTAGATCTGGCTGGAGCAGAGAATGGGCATACCTCAGAGGACATGATCTGAAAGCCGCGTCGGTCATAGATGGTGTGGAGGGCAGATGAAAGTGCGTTGATGCGTCGCACGAGCGCTCGAAAAGGGCGCGATAGACTTCGAGGAGATCGAATTGAGACCCCGGTCTTTGGCCGGGTAGGGGACATTGGGAAGACAACCGTGTTGGACTAGTAGTACACTGGCGGGCATGCAACTACAGGTTTCTATCTGCACTTGCACAAAGTCTGTATGGATAATTCAGTCACAGAGAATTAAAAATATGAAACTACTTGCGTGAAATGTACAGGCATTGGATTTGGGTAACCAAGGAGGTAACACAGGATTGAGGCATTCAAAACGGATGATGGAAGGAATAGGCAGCGGTGGCTGCGCATAACTCGAAAGCTGGTAGTGCGAGTAAGGCGGGCCAGCTTCGCAGGAGGAGATCCCAGGCGGCAACACTGTCGCCGTGCTTTGTTCTGCGCACCAGACCCAGGTAGAGGAACCAGAGTGGGGCGGAATAAACGGTGGAGTGGATATTTCGGGTATTTCAGGAGGTTCGTCGACCCAGTCCGGCATTGCAACATCTTCGTGGGGATCTGCCATGCTGGAGGAGGCAAGATCTGGCTCGGAAGGTCCGGCAGTGCTGCTGGGTTCTTTGCGGCTCGCCATTCGTGTGTGGAGAGCCTGCAGCCGGGCAGCGGTCCCAAACCACGAGCTATCTGCTGGTTTTTGGCAGCACGCGGCTTCAGAGGGCTGGTTGTAGTGGGCCCCGGCTCCAGAAACGGAGGAGCGCTCATGGGCGCGTGCCGAACGCGCGTTGGATAGCTTTTTGGAGGTTCCCATAGTGGGGCGGATGTGTCCGCTGGATTGGTCCAGCGTGTCTAGGAGGAAGCCGAGGGTGTAGGTGAGCTGGAAGCAAGGTGGGGGAGAGCACACCAGGATACGGGATGTAGAGGGAGGGCGGGGCGCCGGGTATGGGGAGCGCGGGCGCGCGCTGGCAGATGCGGATAAAAATAGAATGCATTGCCAAATTGGGCTATTACATAGGGGTGACTACCCATCCGCCTGGCGGACGTGGGCCTCTAAGGTGGGTTATTTTACTACAAAATAACCCCCCTTAAAGGCCCTTTACGTAAATTTGGCGGTGTACCCTGAGGTGAGATGACGCGCGAGGCTTGTCCGTCGATGAGGGGCGCACGAGGGCTTCCGCAACTTGGCCTCAGTAGTGAGTCTAGGGAATATTTGTGAGAATTGACGAACGAACATAACAAGCATCGTTGTTCTAGTAATCCCTCGAGGATGGCACGGATGACATCAATGCCATCATTCGCCCCTTTCTCCTGACCTTCACAACCATGGAAAAAAACAGCGTGTCGGAGAGCGAGACAAGGACAGCCGCAGAGCTTGGGGGAGCGGAAGTCCTTCAACAATTGCGTCTTGCGGAATGCCCGGTTCCAAAACCCTCCTGGACGTTTCCTTCCCCGTTCATTCCCTACGCAGTGGCCCTTGAGTCCAGGGAAGCAATCTGCCGGAGCCCACAGCCTCGTATTACTATGATTCAGACTGCTTTTACCACGATTCAGCGCTGAATCCTTTCCAGCTCGCAGAATTACACATGTATGGCCTGTCATGGGCTATCCGCAGCAAGCCCGAATGGCAGCGCAAAATTACAGATCCATCCATCGTGGAAAAATGGCGGACAGAAGCTTTGGATCAGCAAGAGGGTGTGCAGATCGAAAAAGGATGACATAGAATATGGTAACTTACCAGGTAAGGACAATTGCGACTTGCGCGGCGTGATCTGAACAACTTCAGATAAATTACGTCCTCGCCGAGCTCGCGGGATATGCCAGGCTCTCAGATCCAATAACCGGCATCGAGGTAGGAGTGGTCCTTTAACACCACAGCTGTATCAGATAACTTGATTTCAGTGCGGCCCCTTCGACGCAATATGGTATTCTGACCGTCTCATTTCGAACGATGTATCCGATCGTCTGCGCGCCGCAGTTGCCGAGCTCGAGAATGTGCCAGACGACGCGAAAGACTGGCATCCCGGCTCAGACGACCAGGTTCTCGACCTAGTCCACCCTCGCTGTACTGCATTGTCTATGGTCAAACTCGCTGCTCCGACTGGACTCGGCCGCGGCCGCCGCCGTACGAGCCACCAAAAATTGACGACGGCTGGGATAATACTCCCGGGCGGATCCAGTGTCCGGCAGCTTCTGCTGGCTCCCTTCGGATTTTTGCGTCGATGGAACGGATGGCTCGGTCAAGCTTCTCTTGCCCTATATCAACAACCTCCATCCGACGAAACACAAATCCCTGTATCCCCTCATTGAATCTGCGATATCCTCTTTCGTGCCGCTGTTCGAACGTGTTCTCAGTCAGATCAATGGCCAGGACAAGGACATTTACCGCGACGTTCCTCCGGGCTCCGGACGCATGAAGACCGAATTGACAAGCGGAACATGGGCCGGGTACAACGAATACGTCGGAGAAACGATTCCGTGCATTTGGAGCAAAAGCAATGTGGGATGGTGGGAGGCAACAAGGACAAAAGATGAGTTCGCCAAACTCTGAGGAAGCGTCCGAGGTCCTTCCTGAAGCACTGGCAGAGTATACAGGTGACCTCGAGAAAACTATCGCGCCACACTCCCTTCGCGGCAAGACGATACAGTGCATCACAAAACTCGCCAACATACACCTGACAGCGGACAATCTGAGGTACGCGGACGGAGCTGGCACGTAGAAGGTGCGGCGGGGGTCTCGTTCTACTCTTTATTTTACTAACCGACTTCCTCTAGCCATGCTCAACGAACGCATTGTGGCGACTGCAATTTACGTATGTCGACTGCTCGCTATTTAGGGGTCTCGTTGAAATTTTGGCCAGTACTACGACGAAGAGAACATTTCCGAGTCGAGGCTTGCGTACCGTGCCACAACGGGCGCTCCCACATACCACGAGCAAGATGGAATTGTGCATAGATATATTGTATGGGCTTAAACGGCGAGTCGACGACTCTTGAAAAAGGTTCGACGATGCTGAAATGGCGGTAGGAACACTCACTGCTTCCAGGATCTTGGGTCCATCGTACGGGACAATTTTCTTTCGTTTCGCCCATTAACGGTGTCGTCTTAGGCAACAAGTGCTGGTCGCGTCCTCGCTTGGCCCAACCTCTACCAACACCGCGTGGCCCCATTCCGTCTCTTTGACCCAACCAAACCAGGGCACAGGAAAATCCTTGCCGTTTTCCTCGTCGACCCCTCCATCGAACCGATCCCATCCGCGACCGATATCCCTCCTCAGCAGCATTACTGGACTCTCGACGCCTTGGTGGACGCTCGAAACGATCCCAACTCGCTTTTCTCTCGGCTGCCGCTGGAGCTTTTGGGTTTGACTCAAGACTACCTCGCGTACACTCTGATGACGCGCGATGAGGCTGAGGAACACAGGCAGGACCTCATAGAGGAGCGTACCGGGTTCACGCGGGATCGCAGGGAAGAACTGTCGTATACATTCATTATGTGCGAACATTGAACTGTAACACCGACCTCACTTTTCCATCATTTCGTCGTTCCAACCTGGACCATGTGCCTAAACTCCAGAACGAACTGGGAACATTAGTTTTGATTTGTGGCGAGGGCTCGATGCAGCTGACTCATTTTAGAGTTCTTATAGAATTTAAACACAATTTTGCATCTACTGGAACCAAGCTCGCACATCAGCATCAGCTTAAAACCTCCATACCCCCAGCGACTTATTTCCGTCACCGAAATCGAAATCGAATGGTCAAGTGGTCTACGTCTACATCTCGAATACATAATGTCTCTCATATCTGTGAAATAAAAGGAACGTGGTTGATCAAAGCCGTGCAGAGAGCTTAAGGTGGACCGGCGTGATGGGCGGGGAAACGACTGGGTTGTTGAGGTCTACGAGCGGCATCTCTGCTAGCGGCTGTCCATGTTCGTCCACGACCTGGATATCATACAAAGTCACCATCAAGGTCGTCAGCAAGAATATCTCGAACGTCGCGAACTAAATAAATAAGAATCATTAGCAGCCCGGCGAACGACAAATAGACAGATGCTGACCTTCTGTCCAAGGCATGGATGTCTGCCGAGGCCCCACCCGCAAACGCCATCGGTGCTGCCTTGTCCTCCGCGCGCCCCGGGCTGAAGCGCTCGGGATCCCATACAAACGGGGCCGTGAATATGTCCTCGTTGTGGTGGACGAAACTCGTGTGAAACGACACGATGGTTCCGCGCGGCACGAGCACGCTGCCGATCTGGACGTCCTTCTCGGTGTCATTCAGCCGATGCAGCGGCGTCCCGACGCGCAAACGGATCGTCTCCTTCAGACAGCGTTCGAGGATCGGCAGGCAGCCAGGCTTGGTCCAGTCGTCGTACGCGATCGACTGGAGGCGCGTCCTGAGTGGGAGGGATGTGTTCGGGCTGAAAGACGAGATGAAGGCCTCCACTCTTCTCGGACCTGAGAGAGGTAGGTGGGGTGCGTAGCGAGGTCACAGACGAGAGCCGGGGCTATGACTGCCGTGTTGGCGTTCCCTGTAAAGAGCACAGCAATTGAAAACTAAGTAAGCGGGGGGGAAAAGGTGGTTTCAGCCTACCTGTTATAATGATGAACTTGAAGGGGTGGGACACGAACCTGCGCAATCTCTATCGTGGATAATCCTTGGTCGATGAGAAACTGCATCGGGTCTTCATCATTCCGGCCCTCTCTCTTCCGCTCGTCGATGGTGTCGCGCATGGTGTTGTAGAATTGCTTCATCAGGTAGAAGCGCCGTATCCGATCTGGGCCGAAGAACCACGGGAAAAGGACTGTCACGGGCGTGGCAGCCTTGTCAAGTCCGTGGAAAGTCTTGAGGAGCGTGTCGCAGGCAGCCGCGTTCGCAGCAATTTTCAACGATGTGGTAGTGGTGACAGTGAGCCGGAAGATGACTTCGGGGAAAGTCTCGAATGGATCAATGGTCGTAGCCGCGAGACCGTCGATACGATCGTACGCATAACCATACAGGGTGGGCATATCTTTTTCATCAGCTACTGGCGCTGACTCTAGGAGAAATACTCACTGTTACTGACGCGCTCTTTGCGGATGAGTGCAGTCAAGAACTTGTACGAGCGGCCGCTCAACGTGACGTCAATGCCCACCGTTTTCATGAAATCCTTGTTCAGGTTCGGAGTGCCGGCCAACATTATGGCGTATCCGAGCGCAGAACACGTCCGCGAGTCGCTGAAGAAGGCATGCCGGGTCTCGGGAGAAAGTGCGATGCAATTTTGATTCGCAAGGTAGAAGGAAACACTGCCTTTCTGAGTCGCTGTCCGTAGAAAGTCCCAGTGGCCAGAGAAGTATTGGAGCGACCCGAGGATGGGATAGGCGAGATGGGTGTAAGGGGGGACAGTGATTATGGAATCATGAGTGGCCTCGCTTTTGCGACCCCACGACATCACCATTGCCAGAGACGCTAAGACCGCAAGCATTGTCGAGAGCAAAACCACCACATTGATGTGGTCGACTTTGTAGCCATCGAGAAGTGGGATCATGGTGACAGTGGTGTGATTGGCCATCTTTGAAAGAGGTGTTGGAGATATGGTGTTATAACAGACAGCCTATAAGTATACCGATGAGCATTGCCCCACGCTGACCACGGAATCCGAGCCTCCGGAGGCGCTAATTTGAACTTACAGACAGACAGCTCGCATGTCATTTACATGGTCCGGTACTATTATTGATTCTTACGGGCGACAAGAGAGGTAAAGGCGCTTTTAAGAACCATCCCCTTTTGGTTACTCACAAGTTGTATGTATACCCAATCAGGCGATAATCAATTGAGAACCGAGTTGTCTGCACTGTCGCAGAACGGCGGTATTCTGTCTAGCACCCGCCATCCCAATCTCGGAGTTCAGAGTCACGTAGTCAGCCCAACTGCGATAACACCCCCATCACGGTAGTGGGCGATTGGGTTGGAGTCTGAGAGCAAGCTGTTTGGCCTTGTGCTTGGCACATCACTGATGCCGAGCATAGCCACAATTCTCCTCTTGGTCTTGACTTCGACGACTTCGCAGAGTTCGCAACTTCGAAAGATTCACCGTCTTTAACGAAGCCCTTTGATCTCGAGCGCTTGTCCACAATCTAGACTGAATCAGGTCGTAATCAGCGGAGAAGCGACGGAGCTTTTGCGCACCCAATCAAAAGATATAGGGCCTGATTTTTTTTTCCGATTTCGACTCAAAACTAACTATTTATCCAACACACAGATATTAGTCAGCGGGGAATTCTTCAAAGCGACGGTAGGTAAGTTAGGTAGGTATTATGAAAATAACGAACGCCGGCTCCAGGAATTATCACTGGCGGTGTACAACTTGAAGCGCCTAAATATACCTTCGTCTCGGACTCACTGCCATCTTAACCAAGCTCGCAGCTCCCACACGGTAGCGCTCAGAAAACAGTTTGAAGCATAAATCTGGACATTTTTTCAGTCACTGACATTCAAGTAACGCGTTTTCCGAGCTTTCTATTTGGGCTATGTAGAAACGACAGAGGCGTTCGTTTTTGGGAATAGTACTGCAACTTCTCCAAGATGGGCTGAAACCATGATCGAGGGTGAGAGCTTCGCGGTTCTCTTGGTTCCTGTCCATAAATAAGTAATGCTTCAGGTATCAAGTTTTTGCATCGGCGGTTTACTTTGGGGGTTCTCGACGGCATTGCCGTGGAGGTAAAGTTGATTGACGAGTCGATTTCCTGCTGAAGCCGACCCAGTGAACTCGACATTCTTGTGATACATCTCAACAATTGCTTTGGTTACAACAACAAAACCCGATAACAAACAGATAAATGAAAACTTGGTTGTCGCGATGAGTACATACGGAGTTTTTGCGCACCAAATCATTCAGGCCAGTAAGAGAGCGACGACGTCCGCACAACGGCAATAAAAAACATATAGAACCGCCTTTCTTTCTTCCGACCGCGACCCAAACTAACCATGTATTACAGATCGTAGTCAGCGGTGCGGAGAATACTTTGAAGCGACGGAATTTTTGCGCACCCGATCAGGCCGCAGTCAAGAGAGCGACAGAGGCAGCATAACGGCGGGATTCTGTCCGGGACCCGCCATCTCAATCTCAACTCAACAGCGTAAAAGCAACCCCATCAATCTAGATTGAACCAGTGTCAGAGGAGCGGAGAAGCAACAAGTTTCCGACATGGCCAGGCTACATGGGGCGAACCAATTTTGGATACTGCATTTGCGATTTCGAGTCGCGCTATAAACACTTTTAAGGCCTCGGATAACTGTTCCACTTGGACAATACAAACCCTACCAATCTCACCTAAACTACCACGGGGTACCATGACCTTCATCGCAAACGCGTACACTTCCCAAGGGGTGGTTGCGGTTGCGGTCACGATTGGTGTCCTCGGCTTTTTATTTTCACAGGCTATATGTCAAGGGCACTGAGTCGCGAAAGGACACGCACGAGCTCCGTGGCATCTGGATCCTGGACGCCTGGTCGTTTTTTACTAGGCGGCATGATTTTTGGCCGACACGTTCCGTCGCTCTCGCAAAAAGTTCTTTCGCTTCCGCATCCTGCAGGTAGGCAATCATGAACCTGCGCTTTCAGGCATCTAATTCTACTTCCGGAAAGCACCGGGTGCTAGTCGTCCGGGCTGGATGCGCGGAAGGCGTTTCTCACTGAAAGTGTCTAAGTCTCGGCGAGGGCTACAAGATTCTCCTAGGGGGTGGGGGCGGATTTGGCGGACATCAATGTCGAAACGGGAGGTCTAGATGAAGAGGCGCACTTTGTGCGCCAGCTGCTTTCTCTCACGACCAAGGATCGTCTACAAGATGGTGCGAAGCAGTGTGTTATCTAGACGTCTCTGATTTAGTCCCAGTCTTCCATTTTTGTGAACGACATCTACAAGGTCATGGCCGCATGGGGGTCAGCTGGATCCATTGATCCCTTCACAGAAATTTACAAAGTTTGTTTGTACTTCTGCTACACAGAGCAGATGCTAATGTACACACCGCAGCTTGTATTCCAGATGACGGGCGTGTCGCGACTGCAGAGAGCTCGCAGACGATCCCGGCGCGGTTTCCTCTCTCTCGAATCTGTACTGGCTACTCGAGAAGGGGACGACCCCCGTTGGTGTGCTCCTTCCCTGGTTTCCTTCGCCGGCGCGAAAGGCGAGGGAGAAGGCCACCGCTGGGCTCTTCGGATGCTGTATACTTACGTCGAGCTTCGACGCAACGCGCGGTCCCCTCAAGCGATGCTTTCGATGTCCTCATTTCCCAAGGAACACCAACGGAAGCCATAGTTGGGGTATGTTTGACCTGCCAGCTGCGGGTGTGTACATGTATGATTAACGCCACACCAGTTCGTCCTCCGCACCATCTTTGCTGGAGTCATCAACACCGGCATGAACGGTGCGTGCCTTTATCCCTCCGATCCCCCATCACTCATGGACGCGCCAAAACCCAGCGTCTTGGGCTTTACTCTACACCAGTATGAATACTGAGTGGAAGGCGAAGGCCACCGCCGAGATCCGTGCCCTCCTTTCCAAACACAGCGCCAGCAACACGGACGCGCTGCACACGCGCCTCGCGTCTATTCCTCTCGCGGCCTGGGAGGACGAGCTCCCGCGCTCGACGCTGTGATACGTGAGACGCTGCGCCTCGTGATGGGCGGCGTCGTGTTGCGCAGAAGCCTCGCCCAGCGGCGAACTGGCGGTGGGTGCAGAGACCCTGGCGCCGGCGACTTTCTCGCATATCCACTCGCGGATGTGCACCTCGACCCGGCCATTTACCCCGACCCGCTGAGGTTCGATCTCGGGTGATATGACGCAGGGCGTGAGGAAGATAAACGCGCGCCGTTTGGGTACCTAGGGTGGGGCTCCGGTGCGTGTGTGCTCTCTGAGTATTCCCTGCGTCCTAACTTCATCCCTCAGGCCGCGCCGTGCGCCGGGATGAAAGTCGCGAAGCTCGAGATGAAGCTGGTGCTTGCGTTTTTGGCGGGCTTCGAATACCAGGTCGTGGATCTGGTGGGCAGGTCGGTTAGCGCAGTATGCAGTACCGCAGATCCACAGGAATGATATCCACATGGTGCGTGTGTTTCCTGTTTTCGGCCCATGCTCATCGTGACATACATGTTGTCGATTCAGCCCCGGCCGTTGAAGTCGTGCAACATCAAGTTCCAGCGCACCGAACAATAAAATCAGAATCCAAAAGTTCTTTGACATGACTGGGTCAATTTTTTTGTTAGTTGGTTGTCAGCTAGTCCATCTCCTTGTTTTGTGGACCAATTGCAAGTACACTGAATGTCGGGTTATTTGCCGATTCCTCGGTGGACTGGCCAGTCAACTGGAAAGTTCTAGGTTATACGTTTGGGTTCAAATGCGGTTCCATTTCTATTCGCAGAACCGTCAGGAAAGCCTCTATCGGAGCAGCATGGCACTGGCCGCCTGGATTTGCTGCATGCAACTTGAAGCTACGAGCAGAGCAGCTCTGAGTAAGGAAAACATTCGATACAGTGTAGTCGGGCAGAATGGCTTGGTGGCAGCCAAAGAACCAGGATCCTGCGGTGCAAAGGATCGGATAGCGGTGGTCAAAGACAAGAGCTGGTATGACTAAGCTAAAGGACAATGCCAAACATGCAACAGAGGCAGGCTGGGGCACTCGACCAGATCCTACCACTACAACGGAAGTCCTAGCACATATCTTGGGATTTTAAAGTGCGAAGAAGAGTCGACATGAGCGGGTTGGAGGTCTGAACAGGCGCCGTCGAGAAGCTGAAGAACGTGACGTTCGGCGGAAGAAGCCGGCTCAGATGGCATCTGCGATCCCATCATTTGCTCTCTCTTGAGCTCTTAACCTCACCCGGCCTCCGCAGCATGGCGAGCCAAGCAGTATAATAGCTTGAACGGTCCGGTTCTGCGGAACTGCCGGTTTCTAGAATCTAGACCCCGGTCGACGTCGACGCTTGACTCGTTCAATCATGAACCAAGTCTCCTTCGTGCGGCGTACCTTATCGAATGACAACTCACCATATGCCAAAACTCCTTCCGCACCTGGCGCCCGAAACCCCAAACGTAACAGTAAAACCTTGAAGACGCGAGCATGAAAAGCGGTCGTTATCGCTTTACACGGTGCGTTTTATCCTATAGCCCCATGAGTATATTC
>JARKIC010001253.1:0-138569 GCA_029378375.1 Mycena olivaceomarginata
CCTCCACCTTATATGGATAGAAAAGTAAGTAATGCACACCTGGAACAGGGAACACTCCATGGTACAGGGTGATCTTCTTGTGAGTGCTTGTCCACCATGTTTGCTGGATGCCACCGGGTCATAAACAATGTTCTGAATATTCTTTCCAGTCTAACTGAGCTACATGAATAGTTCTGAATCAAAAAGAGTGCCCACACAGTGAGGGGAACTCCAAGAGTGTCTATTGTCACTTTTTGCTTATTTTGTGAATAGGGTGCTATGGAGACCAGATAGGGCAAAATGAACACCCACAGATGAAATCAAACAGTCAAAATACACCGGATTATGCTTTATTGAAGCATTTGGTCAAGTTTTGGCCAGATGGTGTTTTTGAGCTATGGTGAGCATATGGTCTGAAAACTTGCTCTTGAACCCATATGCTCGGAGCAGCATTCAACCAAAGCCTAACCAAATCACTTGAGGTAAAGTATAATCTGGTGTATTTTGACTGTCTGATTCCATTTCTGATCTTTATTTTGCACTATCTGGCCCTACATAATGCACTATTCATGAAACAAGCAAAAAGTGTCAAATCACACTGTTGAAGTTTGCTATCAAATATTGTCACAAATTCTGGGCCCAGAACTGTTCTTGAGGCTCACTTAGACTAGTATTAAGTGTTTTGACAGTAGGTTTGACCCCATGGCAGCCAGAACATAGTGAACAAGTACATCCAAGAAGGTCACCCTAAACCATGAAGTGTTTGCTTGTTCCAAGTATTCATGGCCTACTTCTCTATTACATATAGATGAGACAAGTTCAAATGGCGAGTTTGGGGAGGCCTCACATGATGGAGGAGTGCATAATAAGGCCAAAATAGATTTCTTTGTACAGCCAAATGCGATGTTTTAATTATTAGCATCTGATAACCTATCTGAGGAATGTCTTTGCAGTCCAAAGCCACAATATGGTGTGTCCATGAGTCATTGCAGGGGTATATACCCAAGATATCTTGATCAGAATGTAATTTCACAATTTCGCTATTTTCACCCTATTATTGTTCTCTAATAGGCTATACTGTGTCCCAGGTGGCTTTAAAGACCATAAATCTATAGGTCTATCTGGTTAGATCATCCAAAATGGTCAAGAATTGAGCTAGGGAGGCAGAAAACGCTGGAATTTCCTTTTTGGGCCAAAGGCGTAGTGGTCAAAAAAGGGCAGTTGGCTAAAAACAGTCTCAAAATCAAGTTGTAGAGCTTGTCGAGATCTATTTCCAAAGACCCCCTGGTTATTGCGCAAATGCAAAATAAATTCCCGGAGCCGGCAATAAATGATGAAGTTGGCTAAAATAGACTCAAAATCAAAGTTGTAGAGCCGGCCGAGGGCTATTTGGCTGTATTACAGTTTTGCAAGAGACCCCCCTGGTTATTGCGCAAAATGCAAAATAAATTCCCAGAGCCGGCGATAAATGATGGCAAAGTTGATGTACATGCCTGGAAACTTTCCATCAATTGTTGTTATAGTGTTGATTGACAGGCAGGTGCTGTTGATCAATGTGTAGCCCAATAAAGAAGGTATATAAGCAGGTACAAATAAGAAATACTTATGCCATTGATGCCGGAACTGGCAGCCAGATGCCGAGGATAGACGGGGCAGGGTGCATATTATAATGTGCACTAGGCCTGGTTGGAGCCAGGTACAATACATTGTGCACCTCTGGATAATCCAGTGCACATTATAATTGGGGTACAGGGACTGGTGCGCCAGCAGCCTCCCGAAGCAGTTCTGGGGGCTCGCCGTCTTGTACGCGTAACCGCACACCCACGAAGAAGCCCCGCGCCCATATCGCCGTACGAGCGCCTGACGGGCAATAAACCCGACCTGCGGCACGCACGGCCATTCGGGACAAAGGTGTGGGTGCAGGTGACGGCACGGTGTTCGGAAGGAAACGCGCGAGGAGATCCAAGTGGAAGTCCCCGCACAGCCTAAACGGGACAACGACCAGTGAAACCCGACGTCGAGCGACGTGCAACGCACCTCGAACCTATCCAATACATCCAATCCATCCAGTACCTCTCCTAGCACGGAGAGCGCACCGAAAATCCCACCTAAGTCAGCCCAGTTCCCACGCCAAGTCCACCTCGCCACCTTACCTTCACGACCGAAAGTGTTGCCCCCAACGAGAGGAGCGAGGTGTGGTCACAGCAAGGGTCAGTGGTGAGTGGAAAGCAGGCAGGCGATGGAAACCGAGATCACATCACATGACCATGGACACCGGAGTCCAAGGTCACGCACAGAGTACTCCATTTCTCTCCTTTCTTCTCTCCTCCATTGCCAAGAAGCGCCCCGTCAAGGCTTCTCCGTGAGCACTGCACCCACAGCGCAGGCGACATGCGAGACCGCGCGCCAGCTCGACGACACGAAGGACTAAGTACGCTGTACGGGAAGACGACAGCCTGCCGGACATAGGTGTGGGAGGCCGAAGGAAGGGGAGGAGATGTGGGCAAGTACGGCCTTGGTGCCTAACCTCTGGGCTAGCTCGACATGATTGCGGAAGGTGAGTTTTTTTTATCCAGAACCACCTTTGCCGTGGGCGATGCTGCAATGGTGATGCTGCCGATCCTCAGGGGCACAGCGCGGTAATGATCTCTGTGGCGGCGTCGCGTGTGGAGGCCTCTACTGCGCCGCAACAGATGCTCGGCCGACTGATCGCACTCTGGCCCACGCTGCGCGACGCCTCCCCTCCCTCCGCGAATCAATATTTCGTTTTTTTGCGTGTGAACGCCACCATCTTGCGTGCGTGACCTTGGCCCTTCAGTCCAAGGTCACACACAAAAAGGCGTGACCCTCGCCTGGTGTCCCTCTCTCTCGGCGCCAACACCTCGCGCCCATCCCCTCCCTGCGCTCCTCTCCACCCTCGTCATATGGACGCTCCTCCTCGCGCACGCCGAGCCGTGAGTGTTCCGCCAAGGCGTGCATGTTCTGCGCCGTCCGCGGGCTCGAGCCGTGGGGGGAGTGGGAGAGGGCTGCGAGGGTGTTTTCCAGTGGGGGCAAGGGCGGGGAGGGGGAGGTGCCAAAGGACCCGAGTGGGAGTGTGAGGCGGGAGGGGTACATGTAGAGAGCTACGTAGATTATGTGTTATGTGGTATTTCACTGGTAGAGTAAGTTAAGTAGTAGGGTTATGTGAGGAACCTGTTAATAACCTGCCTCTAAAATATGGTTTAAAATCGATGTGAATAACTGTGAACAACTCGGAGCGGAGGAACCATTGAGTTGTATCGTTTCGTAGATGTTTTTGGGTCGGATCAAAGCGGGAGTATGTACCATTTCTCTCCTTTCTTCTCTCCATTGCCGCCGGTCAAAATGCAACGCCAAGAACAAGTACGCCGCCTACACCAGCTTCTCCGCGAGCGCCGCCGTCTATGGCGACAGCACCCACCAAGCGACGAAGAGCATGTCAAGTGTGATAGCGCAGGCGACGTGCGAAGCCGCGCGTCAGCTCAACGACACGAAGGACTACATGTATAGCACCTGCCTGTGCTCGTTCCTTGTTGAGCAGGACGCCCTCGCCATGGACAGCGCGGAAAAGCGCGCGAAGCTCCTCGCACTCGTGCGGGACGTGTACGTGCGCGGCGCTTCTCTTACATTGATGGCGGTTGCTTACGATCTCGTCACGCAAGAGGAGAATGCAGGAGGCACCGACGAGGATACTCTGGCGTCTCTCTTGGTATCCGCCATACTAGAATGGGTGCTCCAGGGCTTCGTCGCCAAGAACAAGCAAGATCGTCCGCTACCAGGCAGTGCATCTCGTTGCGGAGATGATTCCGTTCTTGGGTGAAGTCGAGTGTGTTCTCCTCTCAAATTGTGTGTGTTTCTCGTCTAACTGACTTCGCGTATATAGTGAGGAAACCTAAGTACCTCGCCCTCCGAGAATTCATCCACCGGTCAACATGCGACAAGGAGTCAATGATCCGTGTCCAGGCCGTGTCTGCCCTCGCGCGGCTCGTCACAAGCGAGGACCCCAGCGAGCTGCAAGAGGGCGAGAAGAGCATCCTCAATGTGCTATTGGATGTCATGGCCATCGACCTGCCACGTACGTCTCCCAATACCACCACATGTGTGTATCTTCACTTACACACGGTGGAGAGACGTCTGCCGCGCAGCGCAGCCCGTCCCGCTCACCGCCGTGACCCTCCCCGCCCTCCTCGCCCCTGCGCGCGACCTGATCCCGCCACGCACAGGGCCGTCTACGCGTCCGTCTTCACGCCCCAGCCCAATGCACAGCCCAACAATGCTGCGGCGCACTCCCAGCTGCAGCTGCGCACGCACACCATCGCGCAGCGCAAGGCACTCATGCGCGCGGGTCTGGGCGACCGCTAGGCGGCGGTCAAGGCCGAGGTGGGGATAAAACCAGCTCAAACGCCGCAGAGGGGGAAGAGGGAAGGGGATGGGGAAGGCGGAGGGGAAGGGCGGCTGGAAAGGGCGTATATGGTGCACGTGTCTGTGTCTGCATCCCCGTCCACAGGCAGAACCAACAGGGCACATACCCGACTGAGAACCGCCCGCCACCCCACCACCTTCATATCTACCTCGCCTCGCTGCGCGAACAAGCACCCTGGTAGGACGTCTGTCTCGTCGATGCCCGCGCTGGCACGGTGTCGGGAGCCCCGTAGGAGCAGTCTCCGCAAGTGCTTCTGTCTGCTACAATGGCCGGTGCGCCGAGCTTCGAGTCCCTCGATGGGGCGGTGCTAGGCGTCCCGGCGGCGATAAGGGAGGAGCGGGGGAAGGTCGAGTTTGTGGGGGAGCGGCTCTTCGGGCGGCTCTTTGTCACTGCTGTCTTGCTTCGATTCCCGGAAGGGGTGCATGGTACGAACACCTATGGGGGCGGATGATGCTTTCTGCGTCCCAAATTTTTCTCCTGTATTGTGCTAGCCTGGAGGGCTGTGGGGAAGGATCGTTGCTCTTCGCATACATGCCAGCCTCCTTAACACCAACACCCCACTAGTACCCCGCATTGTGTCCGATCTGCTTTTGCTCTGCTCTTCCTTGTCTTCATCCTCGTCGCACCATACTTTCCTGCGCCACCTCTCATCCACCCTCATCTCGTCCGTGTCGTCCAACACGCTGCGCCACCTCACTAGTTGTATTTTTACCCTTACATTTTACGTTCAGTTCCATTCACACTTACTTGCCCCGTTTCCTCGTCTCGTCTCGTTTCGTTCCGCCTCGCCATGTCTCGTATCGTGTTCCGTTCCATTCCGTGCTTTAGCTGCTGGTACCTGGTGTGAATTTACCGCATTCAATCGATCTGACTGACTTGGAGTTGCTTCGTCTGATTTGAGAGCGAACGAGAATTTTGGCTGGTAGCCAAAGAAGGGGAAGTCGATTACTATAACCGGAAGAAAAGATTTGTCAGCGCGATGCTTTCATCTCAAGGAACAATTAAAGAACCACCAAGTTGCACGTATGGAAGCGCTGGACGGCTCATATTGGTCCCTGTTCCGCTCCGCGACTGAGGCCACCACATGGTCTGGGCTAGGCTGCAACTTTCGATCGGCCGTCTTGAGTTATCCTGTTTGTTCCGGACCCCGGGCAGTGGCAGTGGGCACTACTACCCAGCTGGGATTTCTCAATGGCCATCACATTCACAACAGTATGGAGCTTTCTCGGGGGCATTACAAGATGGTTCCTAGGCTTACAAGGCTCCTACTTCGATCGACCGCTTTCAGTTCATCTCGTCATTGCGGGCCGAACGTCGTCCTTCTCGAGCTACCTAGCGCCTTCCCGCGAAACTTGTACACTACATCGACGTTGACGTCATTCGATGCTCTCCGGCTTAAATGAAGAGGTCGCTGGCTGCTCGGGCACCAGATGACAGCATGAACGTCTACGAACGCTCGCTATCGACACATTTTTCATGCTGGGAGGGTATCCTTCACGTTACCTCAGATTGTGGTACGAGCTTCTCTTCTCTAGCATCTCTCTAGCATCTGATTGGAACAACTATAAAGCTCTTCGTCTGTTCCCCCGGTGTTTTCATCTAATACCCCGAATTTGAATATGCACGCTCAGGGCACCAACAGCCCGATTTTTACCCCCGCTCCGCTCGACAGCTTCCTTACGCTGCCCCAGCTGCTCGATCGCCAGTTCGAGCAGAGTCCACACCATACGGCGTACCTTTACGATGCGCCGGGCGGCGAGATCATCTCCATATCTTTCGCGCAGTACATCCGCACTGTGTACGCCGCCTGCCGTTGCATTCTCCACGACACAGACACAGTGCCACACACACCTATTGCAGACGGTCAGTGCCCCGTCATTAGAATATTTGCCGCCACAGGTGGGTAAAGATGTTTTAAAATATAAGGAGTAAATGCTCGAGCGACACCCCCCAGATAGCATTTCGTACTGTACAGACTCCGTCAAGTTTGTTTAAACCGTGACGTCTCATGGATTTGTGTAGATATGATGGTCGCTGCAACCATGCGTGCCAGCCTGGTGCCATTCTGTATCTCACCCCACAACGCGGCCGCTGGCGTGGCGGATCTCCTCGAGAAGACCGCGGCGGTGGTGTATGTGTCCGCAGACCGGAAAAAAAAACTCGTGGAGGCGTTCGATATCTGTGGCAAGAAGTTGCCAGTCTTCGACATCCTGACATTCAAGGAGCTGCAAGACGGTTTGGATTTGGAGGAATCGTCCGAGTATAAGTCATTACCTACGCTCCCCGCGGTGATAGATCTCGACAGTCCAGGGGTAATTCTCCATTCCTCAGGTAAACAATTTACCTACCCACGCGTCTTTAAATGCTAAGTGGGATGCCCAGGTTCCACCTCAATATTCTCGAAGCCAGGCTGTAAGCGAAATACCAGATCTCACTGCCACCGTTGCTGACATGAGGACTAGACATTTCGCACAAGATGATCTTGCACTATGCTGCTGATCCCTGGTCCGGCTCTGAGGACCACTGTGGCGAGATTTTGGGTGGGCATATTCTCCCGAACTTGTTTGTTGGCTGTCTGGACTCTTTGTGTGTGTCTGAATCTTTTATCGTAGTCACGGGATGGGACTATGTTTGAACATTTGGCCCTTCTCGGCAAGCCTGGTCATGGCCGTACTCCGGCCCAGCACTCCGCCAATTCCGTAAGTATTCAGGTTCCTTCCTCGCTTTTGCGCGATACTGAACATGTGCTTTCTGCAGGTTGACTCCAGAAAATGCGCTGTAAGACCTCACTTAGCTCATAGATGGACATAGCAAGCACTGAATCCAAATTCATTTGAAGCGCTGGAATGCTCGCGACGAAACCCAACCTTGTGATGGCCACCCCTGCTGCCATCGGGGTACATACCTGTGTTTGCAACTTGGATTGCCAATATGTTGTTGAAAATTAATAGAGCTGGAGCCAAGATCTAGTTGGATTGAAAGCAATGCAGGCACTCAAAGCACTTTTTTATGCAGGAGGCAGTTGAACAAGTGTGTGGGTGATACTCTGGTGGCCAGCAGGGCTGTTCTGTGTTCTGCATATGGCACGTAAGTGCAGCTTCCCACCTAGATGAGATCAATTTTTTGGGAGAATACTAATCATTCTGCCCGCAGCATGGAAATGGGGGTGCTAATGCCGTTTTTTAATCCTATGGAAAGGACTGGGAGTACTTGGCTGTAAGGAAGGAGCTCAATGCAGTACGAGTGCTTGAGGACGATGGTTTAGGGCTTTACACCCACACATAACACCATTGTATGCAATGTCTTACACAAAGGCGGAGATCAAAGGGTGTCCGGGATGCTCTGTGAGTGATCTGCTGGAGCAGCATCCAGACAATCCGGATTTGCATCGAGTGTATGGGCACAAAGACGATCTGATCACTTTATCCACTGCTGTCAAGGTACAAATACATCTGTGATTTTGGATGGCCGCCTTGAATAATATTAATGGTTGGACAGATGAATCCTGTCTCCATTGGTTCGTCTGATCTGGCCTTGGCATTCTCTTCATCTTCTGACTGACCCCTCCTATGGAGACACAGATCAACAGAAACGATGTTGTTGATGCCGCAGTGATTTTCGGCAATAACAGGCCTTATCCTGGGGTTCTCATTCAACTGAAGCAGGACTTCCACGCAGAGCTGTCCGAAGACACAAAGCCATCCAAAATTTGTGATATCCTTTGGTAAGAATTCTCACTTTTGACAACATAAGAAGCAAATAGGATATCAACACAGGGCATCGGTCGACACCACAAACAAGACCTCGTCCACCCACTTTCAAATCCCCAGGAAGGTCGGTTCTCTTTTCTTGAGGCTTTTCACAGTACAGTATAATCCTTTTTTTTCAATCTTCCTCCCGACACCTGGCCATCACGTTTCAAGTGCATGCTTTACTGCACCCTCGCCCTTCTCTGTCCATCCCTATGGTGACCTCACCCTTGCCTTTGGCGACTCGCTCCTGACACCACTGCCTCACTCACTCCTTCCTTCTACTTGCTCCACAGATGCTGGTGGGTTGACAAAACTTCACAGTGGGCATGAAGATAGTTGATGGGCATCGACAAACAAGCCTTGGTATGTTGTTTCTCCCCTTTCATTTCCGGTTCTCTTGTGACTGACCTTTTTTACCTCTGCAAGTGCAACACAGGCACTGTACCACCCAGTATCCCCTCCTATTGCTCGGGACCATGAGTCACACTGGGCATTCTTAGCTGGGCCAATGTGGGACATGCAACAAAAGAAATATATTGTGTTTCACATGAAAAACAGTGTAGAGAGTGGAGGCAAACTCCTTCCTGGGGTGCACTGTACCTATGGGGACAACGGAACTCCCAACTCTATCTTACACACCCCGCCAAAACCTTTTCTCACAAACAGCATCTCCACTAGCCCCTTGCCCCATACTGTGCCATGCACCTCCACACCCAGCTGCATGCCCTTTGTGTGCAAGCTCGTCTTCTTTGCACCTTCCCCAGAGCCAATGAGTGCAAAGATGTACTCTGTGGTGATGTACCTGTCACATTCTCTGTCTCTCACCACCAATTGTAAGGCGAGCAAGTTTTGAGTGTTTCTCTCTTGCAAGTTGTGTATATCAATCTCAGGAGTGTATTGAATCTTCTATCAAGCTCCACAGCATCCACTATTTCCTGTATTTCCAAAGCAAACTACAGGAAATCCAAAGCGGTGTTCAGCAGTAGCAATGCAAATGGCTGTTTGTTCACTCTGCTACTTTAATCTCACTTTGCTAAAATGATAGATGGCTTAGAGAATGGTTCATAAGCACTTGGATGAACTGATTCCAAAGACAGCACAGATTGTTCCCCTTGTCATACCAGAGGAGTGGGATCCTGGGCTTTGAAATCAGGATGACCAGTTTTTGTGCCATAAATTGTATCAACGATGCCACTGTATCCCGTATATGGGAGTAAATGACAGGGCCCAATGCTGGCTCTGTTCTTGCAGTTGTACCTTTGAGATCTCTCAGTTAGGCCTTAGATGTAATCATCATGCTTACTTTGGTTTGCCCTGTGGAGATTCAGAGGGAACAAACCCCAATTCCAGGGGCAATGATCTCTATGCTTTATATATCTACCTGAACCAATCATGATTATGGGATAGTTGTTCCTTTCCAAACAATCAAGTAATTACTAAGATAGGAAGGTGTTTTGTTTCCTTTTCAGGATTGTTTGGCTGTAATATCCGGGCTATATCCGGACCCCATATATAGTAATGACACTTACTATATATGGGGTCCAGATATAGCCCGGATATTGCCCGGATATTATAAATATCCGGACCCTGGATATTGCCCGGATATTCTTAATATCCGGGCTATATCCGGGCAATATCCGGGCCAGTTATATTGTACATTGTCCCCAGTGTAACTAAGAGGCATATAATGTGTCTCAGACCATTAGAAGGGCACTGGACAATGATCCCGGTAAAGGATTGATGTGAGAAGTCACTAATGGAGCAACTGCAGAAAGTGTCTAACCATCCTGGAAACGGATGGGGCTACTGCACATCCCTGACTAAGGGCGTATTACGAGGGATTATCCGTCTGAAAAAGAGGGCTTATCGTTGGACATCATCTGACGTCTTCAGGACTGTGAAGAGAAGGTTGGACTTGGCTGATCTATCAATTGACTAAGAAACCATACTCGGGTACTGGGCAGTGACGGCTATCACGATTTTCAGACAAATCACTTAAGCGGTTCAAAGAGGAACCAGTTGAAGCGGATGGTTACCAAGGAGGGTAACGGTGGACTGGTGAGGAAGTAAGCTAAAAGTTGACACATCAACAATATCCCATCACGATCATTCTAAGTGATGTTGATCTTGACTCATTGTTAAGCTCGGCTCATTGATGTTCCTTATAAATCTGTTCAGTTTTACTAATATCTTGATATCCGGCAGGAGTTCCTCGGCTAGCTGCCATACCACTAGTCATATACCCTGAACCCTGCCATGTGTTTGTATCTGTCTCGTTTATATTTACAATCCTGTAAAAGTATTTAAGTGGAGAGTTATGGGAGGGACACCAGTGAATCTCACCTCGCCTATTGGACACAAAGCTACTAGGCTTCACGCTTAACTGGTTGAGTAGGCATTCATTTGGAGACACCCAGAAGCTATACCAAAGTTTCATTTGTTTTCCCTTTGAAATATTATCTGTGTTGGATTTGGATCTTTATAACTACGCATGGACATATTGGATAAACAGAATGGACATGTGGAATATAAGGAAACAGATTGGACTTGACAATTGGCTGTAATCTCACAAGGATTAGCAACTGTAGATACTATTAGAATCGGGATTTCATAAGAATCACTTCTGTTTTGCCTCAGAGTACTATCTCCAAACCTAGACCCACATCATACAAAACTGTTAAACATAAAATCTTGTCTGACTATCTGCAGTCTGACTATCCGTGATTCGCCTAGAACAGTTTCGAGCAATTTATCTATACAATTTGTCACAGGTTGGCAGATTCAAATTTTCAGCACAATTTACAGTGAAAAATGTTGTTTGTTTTTCAAACATATTTCACTGAAAAAAATGGTGAAATTTTCAAAGCTTTTTCACCCCCTTTTCAACTTTCTTTCAAGTTTTTCACACTGGTTGGGAGATTCAAGTTTTTCAGCACAATTTACAGTGAAAAATGTTGTTTGTTTTTCAGACATTTTTCACTGAAAAAGGTAGTGAAAAACTCAAAACATTCCCCAAAGCTTCCCCACCACTCCCCCAGTTTGAGGTGAAAAACTTGAAAGAAAGTTGAAAAGGGGTGAAAAAGGTTTGAAAGTTTCACCATTTTTTCAGTGAAAAATGTCTGAAAAACAATCGACATTTTTCACCGTAAATTGTGCTGAACATTTTGAATCTCCCAACCAGTGAAGAGATCAAAATTCACACATCGGATCTTTCGGCAATATTGGGCGAGTTGTTTCAAACTTGAGTGGATGGGAGGGAAATGGAGTGCAATGCTCGAAAACATGCCACAAGAAACCATGGGTAGACATTAAGTCAAGGTAGAGTCAAGCATGAACCGGTATATTACAGCCGGTTTCAAAAGTATGTACGGGTTTTCTAAAATATCACCACTCGATTTCTGCTTATCTTTGTTTGCTACCGCATCCCGCTCCACCGACGTCATAATGGCAACACACGGTCTTGTGACTCCACCATTCACACAAACCTACGAATGGTCTCCCTGGCACTCAGAGTGTAGGCGGAGCATGGATTCCCTGGTTATCGCGCCGATACCGCAACAAGATCTTCTCGACAGAGCTGAGACAGATTCGAAGGTCCTTGGCGATTTCGGCTGGCTTCTGATGTCGGTTATAGCGCAGGTGGATGACCGTCTCCTTTAACTCGTTAGAAATTCGCTTTTTGGAGGGCATGCCTGGGTGTACTTAGAAAGACGAAGGTGTTCCGCCATAGATTTGGATCGAGGGTGTGTGGAGCGAACGACACAGCAGCAAACAAAGGTAAGCAAAAATCGAATGGTGATATTTTAGGAAACCCGTACATACTTTTGAAACCGGCTGTATTCTTTTCTCAAGATCAAAGAGGATGGATAGCCTTTCAGCCTCGATCCATCTGAAGAAATAGAAGCCATGCGAGGTTAAATTAGACCGTTTTATAGGCCCTAGCGATGACACCGGAAGTTCCCTTTTCTCTGACCGGATCACAGACCTTTCCCGCTCTGTATCCATGACTCACAAATTATCTTGCATAAACTTGTTAAATAGATGGATCTGAATGACCAGAGAATGATCACTAAACAGCTCAAGATCAGGCCAGGGAAAAAATGTGTAGATTCTACCCATTGTGAGACCTGGACCCAAAATGGAGGCAATACTCATGAGAATTGTATACCAGAGCCCTTAGGCTCTTGCATTTGTCTGGGTACAGCTTCCTTGGATGTGTTTTCGGGGGTTCTGAGGGGTTCTGTCACTCGGCATCCGGTAGATCCTGATTGCAAACACGCCGGGTGTCGAAAAAACTGTGCCAGTTAGCCGGTGGCAACAGCCGAGCGCTCCCTTTGTTCTCACAGACACCCAAGACCAATGCCATGGCAAATGCCATGGCAAGTATCAGACACAGGCCATGAACCCATGGTCATGGCCCTTACCCCCAGTGTAACCACTTGTCCAAAATGGCTGATACATATATGGTGGACCTTGTATACACCTGGGCAATTACAAATACCTTATATCAAGCTCAAATATTTATCCAGGACCAAATTCACTTGATGGCAACATGATGATCAACCAGTGTTAAACACTGTTCAATCCATTTACTTACCTTTGTACAAAGTCTTCATTTTCTTGTTGTCAGGATTAATGTCACAAAAGTATGCACACCTCAATTGTTGTATGGAAACTGGTGCTCAAAATCGTCTCTAGCCCCTGCTGTTGTGCCACACTTTTCACCTGACAGGTCGGTCATTTCTATTTCCTCAACTTTCATGCCCAATGGTGAACACTCACTGTTGCATCACACTGTTCGCCTGATGGGTCAGTCATTTCTATTTCTGTGACTTCCACGGCCAATGGTGATGATGATCATCATGATTTCTCTGTTATCTACACTCTATAACACATTGGTATATATCCAGATGATGCTGAAACTGTCATTCCTATCTCTTCCAACTCATCTGGTTCAGTTGGTGGCCTTTGTTATCCTCTCAACAGTGATGTGGTCTATGATATCCTCACTCCAGTTCACCTTGTGATCTTTGTCAATGTAAGTGCTATTTTCATGGTGGTCAACTTCTACATGAGTTATTAATTGTGTCCTCAGAATTGGGATCCCACCCAAATGACTGTTTACCCACATGAGGCCCATGGACTAAATGTCTTACCTTCACTCATGGTGCATGACTTCCACAACAAGCTGCGTGCTGTCAGATTCAACACCAACATTATTGGGCAAGTTTACCTTAAGTACACCAATACTTGGATGTCTCAGATGTGGGAAATTGGTATTCCCCTTACTTGCCCCAACCATATCATCTTCATTCGCTTGTACAAGGCTATTTCTGCTGACATCAATGGCTTCTTTGAAACTTTATTTTGTTCCATTCTATTACATTTCTTCATATGGACCAAGTATTTTAATACCCAGCTAGAGATTTCCTCTCCTGCCTTTACACTTGCTTTTGCAACTAGACTGCCGCTCTACAAGTTTACCTTCCCCCTTAGTCCAACCAATCTTTACCTTCATCCCTATTCTCCTCGCCTACCATCAGCAATGATACCCTCAAAGCTCAGATTACCTTCATATTATATTGCTACATCCTATGTGAGTTTGCAATCACCATCCTCAAAGGAATAGAGCTGTTTTCGAGTTGAAAATGCGCCAAACGCAATTCTGGAGCAAGGGGTGACATCACACTGCTATCATGTAAATCTGTCTGACATTTGATCAACAAGGCCGCTGTCCACAAACACTTGAGAGTCCACAGCAAGGACAAAGACTCCAAGTTCTGTGTCATTCTCATCAAGGCTAGAATCCACAGACTCTTGGAAAGGGAACAAAGGTCAATAGTAGCAGAAGTAGTGGCTCTCAAAAGGGGGACATGATGCTTTCATCCAGAGGGATAAATGGTGAAGCATTGAACATAGCAGGCATGTGGGTACATTAATTTGAGTACATATGCATTCCACCACACATGTAGGATGGCAGTAAGTATGGTTTTGTTTCCAGTGGTTTATCTTGAGTTGAATCTATCATCCAAATCCACAAGCAAAAGGATCCATACCTTCATCCCTGTCCTTTAAGGAGGCTGTGATTAACAGCTGTCCCATGCTTGAAGAAGGCCCTCATTCCAAATCTGTCTGTGAGGCTGCAAGCAGAAAAGGTGATGTGGGTGTTAATGAAAGGAATGAAAGGTCTTACAATCTGGATATAGATAGGAGGTGGAAAGAGTGAGGCTGGGAATAAAGGAGGAGGGCAAAGCACACACTTGCTAGAGATGGGAAGGTGAGAAAAAGTGAGCAATACAAACATGGGTGTTGGGGGAAAAGCATGCACAGGCTAGAGATGAGAAGGCGAGAAAAAGTGAGCAAGACAAACATGGGCAATGGGGGGAAAGCACGCACTTCCTGGAGACAAGAAGGTGAGAAAAAGCACCTGATAATACCACAAATTGCCTCTAACTAGAGGGTACCATGCCCCCCCAATGGTACCCACTAGTTATAGGCAAACTGCCTGTGCCACGGAAATGCCATGGCAGGGGTGCCATGGCGGCCACCCAACGGGTGGCCAGGGAGAAAAATGGGATTTTGGCCACCTGTGCCACTGATTTTGAAGGGTTTTGGCAGGGGGTCAGTAAAGCGTGATTTTGTGACAAAATAGTGCCATAGCTGCCACCAAACCTTTAGACCCGGATCAGTACCAAAAATGTGACCCAATTAGTGCCATGTATGCCACGGGTCAATTTTAGCAGGGTCAGTAAATTTTGTGACCGGGTTAAATAGCCACCCGTGCCATGGGTCAATTTTAGCAGGGTCAGTAAATTTTGTGACCGGGTTAAATAGCCACCCGTGCCACGGGTCAATTTTAGCAGGATCAGTAAATTTGTGACTGGGTTAAATAGCCACCCATGCCACGGGTCAATTTTAGCAGGATCAGTAAATTTTGTGACCGGGTTAAATAGCCACGTATGCCACAGGTCAATTTTAGCAGGATCAGTAAATTTGTGACCAGGTTGATTAGCCACGCATGCCACGGGTCAATTTTAGCAGGGTCAGTAAATTTGTGACCGGGTTGATTAGCCACGCGTGCCACGAGTCAATTTTTGACAGAATCAGGGAATTGGGGCCGGGCTGAATAGCCATCGGTGCCACCGGTTACATGAAAAGGGATTTGATAATTTTGAAAGGGACATAGTAAAGACTCTGCCTGTCTGCCATCTCTGCCAGCTATCTACCTATCCCCCCTGTTTGTCCAAGGCTAGCAACGCAACTCCCTCCATCACCTCCCTGAGTTCCTCTCCCCGGGCATCCTCACCCTCATCGTCGTCACTGGAACCATCTCCATCAAGCCAACCATTTTCAGAACCCTCATTGTCACTTGCAAGGTCCATATCAACATCCATGGCACCTGACACGGATGCTGTCGAGGCAGGATGTGACTGCCGGGAGACGGTTGGTATCACATCAGTCTCGGGGGAAGGTGAGACAGAGGTGGGGTCAGCCCGCGCCCCAGGCGTCAAGTCGGCAGTAAAGCGGTTTCCAAGTTTCTGGCGGATAGCATAGAAGCGCTTTGTATGAATCTCGTCATATCGTCCACATTGCCGGCGGTATTTTCCAATGAAAAAATGCGAGTGTAGGGTCATCTGGCAGAATCTCGGCCTCCTTTGCCAGCAAAAACTCCCTCTCATCCTTCATATAGGTCACAACACGTCGGATTTCGATGTCGAGTCGCTGAATCTCTTCCTTTGCTCGCTTGAGTTTGTGGTAGCTGTCCAGAAGCTGGCGAGCAGCTGGGTCTGCCCATGCCCTGATTGTGGCGTTGCCAGTGGGGGTCCCGAAGAATGTCAAAGTCCGCAAGAAATGCGTAGTCAATGACTTCCTCCCACGACAAGTGTTGCCTTGGAGGGTCCAAGGCCAATGCAGCTGAATTGTAGCACTGGAGGGCACTCCGGATTGCTTTGGATCGAACCTGGAGGGCCTTAGCAATGTGTTTTCGCACTTTGTATCCTGAAAGGTCTATCAGCACTGTCCCTCAACAGATTGGACCACATATCTAGCCCTGATTGGTTTACCTTTGTCAGTTCTAGAAGTCTTTTCACCACCAATGCCTCTAGAGAGTCTACCGCCCGCCTATACCGGCGGTTGACTACCAGCTCAGCCGCGTCGGTCCACTCCTTATCCTCTGATGTCCATCGTACCTCGATAGACAGGCGACACTCAGTGGCCTGAACTGCCTCGACCACCTTGTTGTAATTCTCACGTGCATGCCTCCTGGTGTTACCATTTGCTGTTGAGCCTTCTCCAAAAGCTTCATCGAACTTCTCCCTGATGAACACAATGGCAGTTAGAGCTACTGAGTCTTATTGAATCCATTAAGACTCACTTTCGATCAGCTAGATTAACCAGCAGCTGGTAGTACTCCATCTGGTCCGTTTCCTCCTGTGGCTCCTTCAGCAGTGTGTTGAGGTAGGCCTTCTCTTCCTGGATCCTACTCTTGAGCATGTCCTCTGTCACTCCGGCCTGTTCCATGGCATATTTCAGTGACTCTTCAGTGTCCAAGATTTCAATAGCCTGTTTGTAGTTGTTGACCAAGAACGTGCCTATAAAATGATGAGGGCTGAATATGAAGGACATCCATCACTCACTGAGATTGGCATATGTCTCGAAAGTGTCAAGATGGGCAAAGTAGGTCCGTATAGCCTGCCTTCGATGGAAAACACTTGCATATCGAACCGATCGGGACAGGCCATTCGAGCGGGAAAACAGCCGTTCAGCACCCTCTAGGTCCTCAAGTCCCAACCCCAGAACATAGGTGGCCAGGTAGTCTAGCTGACACTTTCTGTTGTGGGCATGACCATGGAAGGCCCCTACCAACATCTTGAGGTTCAGCCGGGCAGCTTTTGGACCGAGTGGTGAGTGCCGGATAGTGGTACTGTGACCACAGCCAATGTCATATCCAATGCCAAGGTCCGCCCCAAAAGCGTCCAAGAGGGCATTGACAATGGCAAGAGGGTATTTGGCCCTAAAAGAAGTCAGTTAGCTGCCACCAATGCCATCTATGCCACAGGGACTTACAACTCCCCGCTTCGTACCATGTCTGCCACCAAAAGAACAAACCCATGCCGACAAAGTGCAACAAATATCCCAGTCTCGTCAAAGATGCCCCACATTTTGGCGGTGAGCTCCTCGGTGAGATTCTTCCACCTCTCCTCACAGCCTGAAGAATTCTCTGGCTCATCACTGATCTAAAATATCGAAATCAGCCCTGTGCCGTTTGTACCATGAATCCTATTGCCATAAATGCCACGTACTGGGATTCCGACCTCCTCAGCAAGTCGTTCCTTTGTCCACCGATCCACCCTCTCACGGAACATCAGGTAGTCACCACCCGCATCTGCAGCTCTGGGATCTGCACGCTCAGAGTCTCCTCGATGAGCTACACCATCCTCATCGAACCCTTTATCTTTCCTGAGGATACGCTTGAGCGAGTCATTACCGTCCATGAGCAGCAGCATGGCGAAGATAAGCTTGTCCTCCCCCTTTAGCTTGTAGGTGCAGGCCGGGCATCCATTTTTGAGGCGCCAGTCAGGTGCATCGCGGCCGAGTGCCGTCTTCACACGCTTCTCGGCATTATCCAAGATCTCCAAGTACAAGTCAAAGCAGATGGTGAATCGTTGAGCGCTGTAGGGCTTAAAGGCCATGCCATGAAGATCTGCCAGTGTTTTGATCCAGGCTTGAACCCCAAGAGCTGGGCACCGTAGGCGTGCGAGACGGAACATCTCTAGGACACGGATTGACACAGCCTGCTTGGGCTTCCATGGTGAGCAGGGGATCAAGCCCTGCCCAACAAGGCAGGAGGCGATATATGTGTCTGTGCTGAGGATAGGTGCATCCACAGTATAGGTATCTGGCTATACCATTAGAACTATTCCACTTGAAACAAACACCGCACCAAAACATCGACAACCATCACCCTGAACTCGTTCTCCACCATATCGTCTGAAGGGGACACAGGTCCCCGTGCCATGCCATGCTCTCCTTGAGCAGCAGAAAAATGCCATATACGCATCCACCATTTCCTTCATCTGAGCACGGAAGCCAAGGACTCGGCGCTGAACCACATCCGACCGGTAACGCGTGTCCTGACGTTTCCTAAACATGCCTTGTTTAATGCATTTTAAAGCATAGACAAAGCGAGCCCACCGTCTGGCTTTGCCATGCAGGTCGTCAGATAATGCCTGCGCCATATCCTGCATCTCCCCACCCCCATGGCTGATATCGATGGGGACAGCACCGTCAATCATGTCCCCATATGTGAAATCTCCATCATCATCCTGCCATTCATCTACCTCGTCATCAGGGATATCATGAATGTTGTTCATGGTCTTCCGGGGTGCTGGCTGACCAGGTTAGCAGCTCAGGTTAGTGATACTGGTGTGGCTTTTCAAATAAAGAGCTCACCTCGTTCCTGCTCTTCTATCTCCATTTGCGTCCTTTGCTGAATTTCTGTCCGCGCTTGGGTTGTCAGGACCTGTAACTTGAGACTGGTCCGCCCATTCGCATCTCTGACTTTTACCGGTACTTTCACCCGTTTATTCATTGGTGCAGCACGGTGCTTTTGCTTTGAATTTGTTGACTTGGCCATGGTGTTCAAGACAGGGAGGCCACATTGAGGCCACGAGGTTTCAGACAAGCAGGTCATGAGCCCCAAAGTCATGAGGTTTCAGACAGGCACGTCATGAACCTCCAATGACGTATTGAACGGAACTGCCTCATGACAACAGATCCATGGCACTGGTGGCAGCCAAACCAAGGTGCCATGGCCGCCACAAAAATTGTCTGTGCACCTTTTTGCCACGGATGCCATCAGCCCATGGATGCCATCTCTGCCACTTGGTCACTTGTACAATAAAATATTGCGAACTACACAGTAAAGAGGTAGATATATTATGTATCCCGCCAGTATTCATCGTCTGAGTCGTCATTTTCATATGGCGACCCAGTCAATGGCACAGTGTGATCATAGCTTACATTTCCACTGGCCATCTCTGAAGGATCCACCGCCAAAGCAGCAAGCGCCTCACTCAGCTGCTCCACGACGCGTCTGCGGACGGCTACGGGTCTGGTGCTAGAGCTACCAGATGCAGCCTCCCCCTCTACAAAAAGACCGGCTCACGAGGGCAATTGCATCCTCAGGGGAGCGGCCAGCTGCGACATGCGCAGCGACCCGAGGGTCCTCCGCGGTATAGAGCGTCGCTGGCCCCCTAGTTGCTGCGGCCTGGAAATCGGCCAGTGCAGCATCCAATGAGCTGTGGATGGCCCCACTACCACGGACTGCGTAGGTTGGCGAAGGCGGGACGCTGGACGGTGCAGCTCTGGGCGGTCTTGTTGGGGTGGTAGGAGGGGTGGGGGTGCGAGGGGGCAGGGCGTCATGCTCATGCTCGCCGGCATCACAGCAAGCATGCCAGGCGGGGAGGCAGTCATCCCAGGCCGTGAATTTGACGGCGCCACCACGAGCCTTGCCTTCCGACGCACGCTGGGCGCTAGTCCTGAGAAGCAGATGGATGTTCAAAAAAAAAAAAGGGAGAAAAAAATGACACACCAAGACGGATACACACCGCGCTTCGATCCAGCAGCAGGGCTGGTGACGAGATAGAAGACTTTTGCGGTGGCCTTGGTGGTGTTGGGGTCTGCATGAAAGGGCGGAGAGCAACGGCGAGGCTTGGGGGATGACATTAACACAGGTGGCAAGAAGCGCAGGAAGGGCCGTCGGGGAGATGGGAAGAAGAAGAAGCAATAGCGGCCAACTTTTGGTCACGGGATTGGAAAGGCGGTGCTCGGCTAAGTTCTTTGGGGCGTTTTTGTGGGGTGCCACCAGTGCCACTTAACTCTTGAACACATTTGCACTGACTGCCACTATTGCCACGAACACAACAAACAAAAATTACTACCCTCGGAAGCTGTATAAGCCATCCTCACGCTGGTAACGACTACCCCTGCTTGACCCAGGGCTCCACATGGTGTCAGCAACCTTCATCTGAATCCCATCCTGATGTTTTGCCTGTAAGATCGCCAATTCCAGCTCATAATCCCTCCCCTGCTCTCTGCTCCGCTGCCTCTCACAAGCCTTTTTGCGAGCCTTGTCATGACCTAGCTTTTTGGTGGCATTCTCGAGCCTTTGTTCCCTTTTTTTGTAAGCCAGGAGCCTCCCGTTTCTGCAGTGCATGTGTTAGTTCGTATCAATAAATGGTTGCACCACATTACTTTTTCTGGTAGGCATCGTTCCTGGCCTTTTTACGTTCTTGGTACTCTTGGGCACGAACTGGGTCATCCTGGATCCTCTGCCGATATCTAAGGTTTATATGAGCAGCGTAACAAGGCAACAAGACGGCCAGATACTCTTTCATCTTGATACGAGATTTCTCCGCCAGTTCTTCCTTTTTCCTGCGAAAATTTGGTCAGGCATTGAAGATTAAGGCATACCAAACTCACTTTTCACGATATCTTGCTTGTGCAAGACGTCTAGCAGCAGGGGTACGTGATGGCACAGGTAGCATTTTTGGGACATTCGGGCTAAAAAGCCCAATAAGACGCCCAGACATGTGCAGGGGACCAAGGAAGGACCAACATGTGAGAATCTTTCATATTTGTGAAAGTTGGAAAAAAGTGTGTCGTGGTAAGGGAAGAGAAGTGGGGTACCTATATGCAGATATGGCACATTTTGGACCGTTTCATGTACAAACACAAATCTCGATGTAGAAATTAGAAGTAATGCAAAAAATATTCCTGGACCCACGTATGTGTTAAAACTCCAAATTGGCTTCCTCAGATTTTTAAATTATGGCTTGAGGAAGACCCATTATCGAGTTGTTGTGTGTCTAGAGTTGGCGATCACGCGTCTAGGGTTGGCGATCACGACTTTTTATGGCAAGTCCGGTGGTGGCATGGGTGGCAAGATCGAGTTCATCACATTTTTTGGTGGCACTCATGGCATTCATCACAAAATTTGTGACCCCAGTGTGGCCAAGATACATGGCATTGGTGGCAAAATAACTAAACATCCAAGAAATTGCATAGGAAACAAGTATTTCTACACCCAGCCAGCCTTCAGCTCATCCAACGTAGAAAACAAAGCAGCCCCGTCGCAGCCCTCTCCAACCCGAGTTTACGCTCCTCCTCAATCTCCTCCGCCGTCAGCGTAGCAATATAGTCCTTCTCAGATCGAAATCCACGCTCGACCCATCGGAAGAGCGCTCCTGCGGTGTATTGGGTGAATGAATACCGTGTCTCGTGCTCGGCGATCCGGGTGTTTGAGTGGAAGATGGCCGCGCTCGGGATGAGGATCGTGCATCCCGGTGGGAACTCCAGGATGAGCTTGCAGTCCCAAAGAATGAGATGCCCGCCCTTTGTATAGTCAAACGTGCCGAGAGCGGTAATTGCACACCACCCGTATGCGAGGTTGGCGAAGTCGCGGTGCCCAAAGGCGCAGGTACGAGGGCCGAGGTTGAAGGTACACGCCGACCAGATGCTGTTGACGAAGGGCCGCTGGAGCTTGGGGTTCTTGAGATAGAAGGAACCCATGTAGTCGATATAGAACTGGAAGAGGTGCGGCGCCCAGATGGAGAAAAGGCCTGAAGGGATGAGCATGGGCTTAAAGAGGAGGAGAAGGAACACACCTGAGCCAAATTCGGCAAGGTCAATGAAGGCAGCGTTGCTAACCAGGGCGAGAATGACGGCGGTGTTGATAATCCCGTTGATGAAGTCACCAGGCTCATCGCGACCAGTCCCATGGGTGGCTCCCGTGGTGAGCGAGGCCCAGTTGCCGCGCCGATGGTAAAGACGAGACTCAGACAGTGAAGCCTGAGCCCGTGCAATTTCCATGGCCTCTACCGCTGGGTCATGGACGTCTCGCATGAAGTTGGGGGTGTCTGGAATGCCTCCGTACACAGCGCAGACGCGCTTTTCAGAGTCGACAATGGGGCGCGGATTCCTGAAGAGCGGTGAGTCCTAGAAGAAAAGGAGATGAAAAAAGAACGAAGGGCGCACCCAGCATCCTTGGGTGCTTTGACCAACGTGAACCCCGGCTTCGTTGCGTCCGGTCCAAAGAACGTCTCCAACGAGTGAACGATTCCAACTGGGTCGCGCTCCCCAGTGGCGGCGTCAGGCGGAATGCCGTGGTCCTGCAGCCCGATCCAGCCTGTCGATGCAATGCGTACTTTCCGGACCTTGAATCTGGCAGCAATAGACCCGGCTGCTGCAGCGACTTTCGTCCGACGTTGGTGTGCAGAGGGGCGAGGGTCCTGGAAGGGGTCGCCCCTGGAGAGGGAGCGTCGAGCTCCGTTGTTGGCCGAAGATGGTGGAATGCGGGAGAGAGGAGTGATCGGGGCAGTGCCACTGTCCGGCTCAGATAAATCTTCACAGCCAATGGCTGCTGCAGCCATGGTGGCAGCCGTGGATGTCGAGAAGCCGGTGGCATGGATGGCAGAGCCCTGTGAAGCTGAAGGACGTCAGAGCCGTTTGGTGGCATTGGTGGCATGAAGCCAAAAAACCACAAAAACCTTTCATTTTTGGTGACACCGGGATCGTGAAGCACAGTGGCGGGGTTGGGGAAGGTGAAGGGAGAGTCAAAGGCTGACGTGGCAGCTAAATAGCACCACACCGAATTTTTACGTCTAAATTACTCTTTGTGCCACGGGTGCCATCTGCTGCTTTGTGCGGGCACCCTGCCATCGGTGCCACCGATCAGGTCAAGCACGTGACCGCGATGCGGCGATCAAAGTCTTCTCCATCCACGACTCCGAGTGCCACTGCCGCCAAAGCTCAAAATACTGTTGGATTTGGAACGGTAAGTCTTGTTTGGAGCTGGGAGCAGTTATTCTGACCAGTATTTATTTTCAGATGCCCCCCAAATATCCAATAACTGGAAGGCCAGCATTGCCAATGAACAGCCCCTTGCACAGAAGTACGCGGTCCACCGCACCTGCCCCTGCCAAACCGAAGAGGGGGGCCAAGGCCAAAGCTGCCGCACCTGCTGCCCCATCTCCACCCCCGCCAGTGGCAACGCTGCCAGGTTCATCTAAGACCAGGGCGTCAAAGCGCAGAGCGATTGCCAAAAAGCCACCCACCCCTGAGTCCGAGTCCGAGTCCGAGTCTGAGGAGCTCCCCCTCGACGAGCTCATGTCCTTACCCGCAGGGGAGGAGGTTGATCTCGGTGGCACCCTTCCTTCTGGCACCACCAACAAGGGTGCTGCGCTGGACGAGGATGATGCCGGCGATGGAAATGACACGCCCGAAGACCGCGCCCAATCTGTGTCTCAATCCCCGCCCCACGAGAACGAGCACACTGCATCCCCGCGTCCCGAGAGCGAGCGTGCCACATCTCCGCGCTCTGAGAACGAGCGCACCGTGTCCCCGCGTTCCGAGAATGAGCGCACCGTGTCCCCGTGTTCAGAGGACGAGCGCACCGTGTCCCCGTGTTCCGAGGACGAGCGCACTGTGTCCCCACGTCCTGAGACCAAGCGCTCCCCGCCCCCACGTCCCAAGTCCCCGTCCACCGCTGCCACCAAATCAGCATCCACCTCTGCCACCGAAGAACAAGGCAAGTCCCCACCCCCCAGCACCACCGACAAGGGCTTGGCGTCCGGCGATGGTGTGGATGCGGGTGCGGATGAGGAGCCGGACCGCCAAGAGGACGATGACGACAGTGGCAGCAACAAGGACGGCGACGAGGACAGCAACGAGAACGACGACAAGGACAGCAACGAGGACGAGGACGAGGACGAGGACGACAACAACAGCGACGACAGCAGCGGGGAACATAACCCGGGAGGCCAGAGCTACCGTGACAGACATCCCGGGGCACCCGTGCAGCCACCCAGGCGCCCGAGGGCTGAGAAGGGGAAGTCCACGGCGGAGAAGAATACGGCAGTGCTCAAGGGGAAAGAGTTGAAGGCCGCACGCAAGATCCTCGATGAGAAGGTCGGGGAATTCGAAGACCTGCTTGAGGCTCGTGCGGCGGAGCTGTCGGAGCAGCTCAACATTCCGCTTCGTGAGGTGAAGCAGCAGCTTGGGCACGTCACCAGGTACACAGATGGGCGCGACTACAACGAGTTCTCAGCGAAGGTCTGGAAGCGGATGAAGGAGATGAACGTTGGTAAGGACCTACTTTTCTCGTTATTCGTTGAAGATGCTGACCATGCAACTATAGGGAAGCAGAAAGGGGAGCACATCCAAATGCCAGAGGTGCAGAAGGTTGTTCAGGCCGAGGGCGCCGATGCGTGGTCTGCCGACGACCTCGTGCAGCTCAAGAAGGATTACCTGGCATACCAAGAGAGCAAGAGTAAGGGCACTCGCCCCTCCAACAGCTCTGCTGCCAAGGATGCGGGTGCGGTCGCCTCCAATATTTCGAAGGAGGTAAGTTTTGGGTTTTCTTGTGGCACCAGTGGCACTGTGGCATCCATGGCAGCCATGGCTGACCTGTATTTCAGATGGATCTTCTTCAGCACCGCACGGGGGCACGGGCATTTGGTGTCTTGGCCGGTGGGCATGCGAACGACACCATTTCCCCAACGCTTCTCGGCGACCCCGCCAATTTCAAGTTCCTTCAGGAGGTCTACAAGATCGACCCGGTGGTTTTTTTGGTGAAGTACGACAGCTGGACAAACCTGGGCGCCCAGGGCATCACCGCCACGGCCGCTACTTCCAGCGACACCATGCCTGCCGATCTCACTGTGCGCAGGTCGGAGGTGGCAAAGATGATCGAAAGCGACCTTCGTGCGTTTCTGATTGCCTCTTGATTTTACTAATTTCCTCTTTAGGCAATAAAACCAACAACCCCAACGTCAAAATGAACTACAAGGATTACGAGCGGGTCATCCAAGGCGGCCTTGGGTGGACGTTGGTCGGCTGGCCGGAGGGCGCTACTTTTGTGGCGCCCTCCAACTTCAAGGCTGGAGGCGCCGGCCACATTGTCGCGCTTTGGCAGCACCTCAAGTCTGGCGCATGCCGTTTCGAACCAACGGACCCTGCACTGCGGGCCGAGATTCTAGCGAGACCCTCGGGGAAGCGATCGAGGAAGGCGAAGGGGTCGACAGCGAAGCCGAAGTCGGCCGAGGAGGAGCCAGACGCAGCAGAGACGGATGCCGACACCGATCCCGAGCCTGCTGCGGGGAAGAAGCGGAAGCGGCAGGAGGACAAGGGCGAATTGCAGGAGGGCGGTTTGGGGAAGAAGTCGGCGGGTGGGAAGAAGGCGAAGCAAGCCGAGGGGAAGGGGAAGGAGAAGGACAAGACGAAGGAGAAGAAGCAGAAGGGGAAGGAAGACAGCGGTGGGAAGAAACGGAAGCGGGGCGCCGACGGTGAACAAGAGGAGCCGCCGAAGAAGAAGAAGCGCAAGCCCTTCGCCCACTCAACCAGCCACAGGAGTGCCGAGTTTGTGCCCACTGATGACGACGAGCCCGAGGGAAGCACCGCCGGTGGCAATGCAGTCGCTGGTGGCAGCAGTGGCACCGGTGGTAGCAGTGGGGTCGCTGGTGGTGGCAGTGGTGGCAATGCGGTCGCTGGTGGCAGCACTGGCCCCGGCACCTCTAGCTGGGATCGCATGCAGGAAAAGAGGGTGAAGGACCTCAAGGCTGCTGCCGAGGCGAAGCAGAGGATGGAGGCGGACATCGCAGCTGACATTGCATCAGGTAAGATGAAGCCCAAGACGAAGAGGAAGCGCCAGCCGAAGTCCGCCAAGGAGATTGACGAGGACGACTACGACGACGAAGATAGTTCGTAGTCGCCAATCTCCGCTCCACCTTCTCGTTCTCCTTGCTGCCTTCTCCTTCCGACCGCCCACGTTTTTTTTCCAACCCACGTACTACTACAACGCCTGCTTGGGCCTGTTGTTTTTATTTTGTTTTACATACATGCACGCAAGAAATAAATGCTGTTTTCGTTCCCTCTGCGTGGTGGTGGTAAGTAATCTGTGGCACTCGTGGCAATGTCAGTTGAAAATTACAAGTGTTTTGGAAGTGATTGGTGGCACTGGTGGCAATGTCTCCGAAAATGATGAGGTTGCTTTTCAAGGCTTTTCAAGTGATTGGTGACGCCAATAGCTGAATCAGCGGACCACAGGTTGTCTGATAACCTACCTGCGACACAAATGGCTACTCACCTACCTACTGATGCTGTCAAAAATCGACCCGTGGCACCTGTGGCTAATCAACCTAACAAAATTTCCAGATCCTGTTAAAATCGACCCATGGCACGCGTGGCTAATCAATCCCATCACAAATTTACTGATCCTGCTAAAATCGACCCGTGGCACGCGTGGCTAATTAACCCGGTCACAAAATTTACTGATCCTGGCAAAAATCAACCTGTGGCACGGGTGGCTAATCAACCTGGTCACAAATTTACTGATCCTGCTAAAATTGACCCGTGGCACGGGTGGCCAGTTAACCCAGTCACAAAATTTACTGATCCTGCTAAAATTGACCCGTGGCACGGGTGGCTATTTAACCCAGTCACAAATTTACTGATCCTGCTAAAATTGACCCGTGGCACGGGTGGCTATTTAACCCGGTCACAAAATTTACTGACCCTGCTAAAATTGACCCATGGCACGGGTGGCTATTTAACCCGGTCACAAAATTTACTGACCCTGCTAAAATTGACCCGTGGCATACATGGCACTAATTGGGTCACATTTTTGGTACTGATCCGGGTCTAAAGGTTTGGTGGCAGCTATGGCACTATTTTGTCACAAAATCACGCTTTACTGACCCCCTGCCAAAACCCTTCAAAATCAGTGGCACAGGTGGCCAAAATCCCATTTTTCTCCCTGGCCACCCGTTGGGTGGCCGCCAACCCCTGCCATGGCATTTCCGTGGCACAGGCAGTTTGCCTATAACTAGTGGGTACCATTGGGGGGGCATGGTACCCTCTAGTTAGAGGCAATTTGTGGTATTATCAGGTGAGAAAAAGTGAGCAAGACAAACATGGGCAATGGGGGAAAAGCACACACATCCTAGAGACAACAAAGAAGGCAAGAAAAAGTGAGCAAGACAAACATGGGCAATGGGGGAAAAGCACGCACGAGCTAGAGACAAAAAGGCAAGAAAAGTGAGCTAGAAAAACATGGGTGATAGGGGGAAAGCATGCACCAGCTAGAGATGAGAAGGTGAGCAAGACAAATATGGGGGGTGAGGGAAAAGCATGCACTTGCTAGAGATGGGAAGGTGAGAAAAAGTGAGCAAGACAAGCATGGGTGATGGGGGACAAGCACACACATCCTAGAGATGAGAAGGTGAGAAAAAGTGAGCAAGACAAACATGGGTGATGGGGGAAAAGAACACACTTGCTAGAGACAAGAAGGTGAGAAAAAGTGAGCAAGAGAAACATGGGCGATGGGGGGAAAGCACGCACGAGCTAGAGATGGGAAGGTGAGCGAGACAAACATGGGGGGTGAGGGAAAAGCACGCACTTGCTAGAGATGAGAAGGTAAGAAAAAGTGAGCAAGACAAACATGGGCAATGGGGGGATGGGGGAAAAGCACACACAAGCTAGAGATGAGAAGGTGAGCAAGACAAACATGGGGGGTGAGGGAAAAGCACACACTTGCTAGAGATGAGAAGGTGAGAAAAGATAAGCAAGACAAACATGGGTGATGGGGGAAAAGCACATACATCCTAGAGATGAGAAGGCAAGAAAAAGTGAGCAAGACAAACATGGGCAATGGGGGAAAAGCACGCACTGCCTAGAGATGAGAAGGCAAGAAAAAGTGAGCAAGACAAACATGGGCAATAGGGGAAAAGCACGCACGAACTAGAGACAAGCAGGCAAGAAAAAGTGGGCAAGACAAACATCGGCAATGGGGGAAAGCACGCACGAACTAGAGACGAGAAGGCAAGAAAAGGTGAGCAAGACAAACATGGGCAATAGGGGGAAAAGCACGCACTCGCTAGAGAGAAGGCAAGAAAAAGTCAGCAAGACAAACATGGGCAATGGGGGAAAAGCACGCACAAACTAGAGACAAGAAGGCGAGAAAAAATGAGCAAGACAAACATGGGTGATGGGGGAAAAGCATGCACTCGCTGGAGACGAGAAGGCGAGAAAAAGTGAGCAAGACAAATTTGGGCAATGGGGGAATGGCACGCACATCCTGGAGACGAGAAGGCAAGAAAAAGTGAGCAAGACAAACATGGGCGATGGGGGAAAAGCACGCACTTCCTAGAGATGAGAAGGTGAGAAAAAGTTAGCAAGACAAACATGGTGATGGGGGGAAAGCACGCACGAGCTAGAGACAAGAAGGTGAGAAACAGTGAGCAAGACAAACATGGATAATGGGGGAAAAGCACACACTCACTAGAGATGAGATGAGCAAGACAAACATGGGTGACGGGGGAAAAGCACGCACTCGCTAGAGACAAGAAGGTGGGAAAAGTGAGCAAGACAAACATGGGTGATGAGGGAAAAGCATGCACTCGCTAGAGATGAGAAGGCGAAAAAAAGTGAGCAAGACAAACATGGGTGATGGGGGGAAAAGCACACACTCGCTAGAGACAAGAAGGTGAAACAAAGTGAGCAAGACAAACATGGGCAATGGGGGAAAAGCACACACTTCCTGGAGACAAGAAGGCGAGAAAAAGTGAGCAAGACAAACATGGAGAATAGGGGAAAAGCACGCACAAACTAGAGACGAGAAGGTGAGAAAAAGTGAGCAAGACAAATGTGGGCGATGAGGGAAAAGCACGCACTCGCTAGAGATGAGAAGACAAGAAAAAGTGAGTAAGACAAACATGGGTGATGGGGGAAAAGCATGCACTCTCTAGAGACAAGAAGGTGAGAAAGAGTGAGCAAGACAAACCTGGGTGATGGGGGAAAAGCACACACTCGCTAGAGACAAGAAGGTGAAACAAAGTGAGCAAGACAAACAAGGGCAATGGGGGAAAAGCACGCACTTCCTGGAGACAAGAAGGTGAGAAAAAGTGAGCAAGACAAACATGGGCAATGGGGGAAAAGCACACACATCCTAGAGACAACAAAGAAGGCGAGAAAAAGTGAGCAAGACAAACATAGGCAATGTGGGAAAAGCACGCACGAGCTAGAGACGAGAAGGCAGGAAAAAGTGAGCAAGACAAACATGGTCAATGGGGGAAAAGCACGCACTTCCTGGAGACAAGAAGGCAAGAAAAAGTGAGCAAGACAATATGGGCAATGGGGGAAAAGCACACACATTCTAGAGACAAGAAGGTGAGAAAACGTGAGCAAGACAAACATGGGTGATGGGGGAAAAGCACGCACTTCCTAGGGACCAATGGAATCTCAATTAGTATACTAGGAACACCATTACCATTCACAGTTGGCCCACCACACACTTTTGCTTTTATTAATATGTTTGAAATTCCTTGCATCTTGTCTTTATTAGCATGTTTCTGCAAGGTCATAATTATTCTTCCTCTCTCCCCCATATTTTGATCTCACCTTCAATAGCCCCCACCCCACAGCAGCCACATCAATGAATACTCTCCATGATTCTACTTTCCAGACATCGACAACTGCCTTCTCCACCATCTGTTCAAACAGGTTCTCCATCCTCCCATCCTCCCATGTCATGCTCCCTTCCACCCCCTTTCGCAAGTGTTTATACCAATGTTGAACAGAATACTTCACAACAACATCAGACTGGCTCCCTGCCTTGACAATGACATCCAAACAGCTTCTTGCTGTTACAAAGTGTGCATGGCGTGTGAGAACACAGAATTCTGCTGGTGCATGCCCATCCATGATATAATCACGGAAAGACTTGTGGATTTGCGGTGTTGCTCCCTCAAATGATGTGGTCGTGCCTGGAATCAAGACACTGCACATCTGCTGCAGGAAGTGGCGAACATCAAAGTCATCCTCCGGGATATCGGCCAATAAAGCAATGATTTGACGAATGGTCAATGGCTCATCAAGCACGAGAATGGTCCCAATAACATGCTGAAAGCCCCGTAGTTGACTCGCACGCCAGTCTGCATTCTGTGCTGAACCGTCAATGTTCTCGAATGAGGTCAAAATGAGCCTGTATAGATCCCCGAGCTGACCAATACCCATTTGGGTAAATTTTTCAAAGACCTGTTTTCAAGAGGCCATCCCTCTATTGCGAATCTGCTCCTCAATCCATAGTGAAAAAGGCCATTGGCTTTGTCTGATAACTTCTGCACTTCATCATCACTTGGCCAATCATTCCAGCGTGTAATTTGCTTCATCCTTGCAATGATGAAGTTGTGAACTTCATCTACAGATGATTCTGTCTCCAAGGCATGCTGTTTGAACATTGTGAGCTCGAGAGTTTTATCCCCAGAGCCATTGGCCCAACCAGAGATGTCGGCCCAGTGCTCTGGTCGAGAAGTAATGAGGAATCGGACATTATCTGGAAGGTTACAGCCTCTTGGTGCAATTGGTAACAGAATCTCCAGGACACTCTGAGCTGCATTTTGGAGCTCATCTAGTGCGTCAACGAGGATGATGACCACATTGCCAGATGTGGAAAGTTCTTGGATTGGAGCTATTAGAAGTTCCTCTACTTGTTTTTGCCTAGTAGGAGGGAAGCCACCCTCCAACACATTATGAATAATGCCAGCGGCAGCTGGAGAGAATTCAGCGAGCTGTAGTGCAATAGTGGGAATAATTTTGGCTGGATCAATTGTTTCAGGGATGTTACGAGAGATGAAGAACTGGGCTGCAACAGGTGTCTTGTTCTCGTGAAGATTTTCCACCACAGTTGCAGACAGCGTTGATTTGCCGCTGCCTGCTATACCTGTGATCCAGAAGATATGTTCGCAGCTGGAAGAATCTGGTGATAGCCACTGCCTCATGTCTTCTTGGATTTGCACACGAGTACCAGGTGCACAAAGACTCTTGCTCTGATCTGTAAATTTATGCTGCACTGCAACATGGTCGGCAAACTTCTCCTTGATGAATTGCAATTCTTTGAATTGGTTCATCAGCTTCAAATTTTTTTGCAAGCCATAGAAGAGCATACTAGTTGCATGGGGATCTGTGAGAGTGACATTGCTGTCGCGGATATCGAACTTGGCTCCTTCACCTGTTCCACCATGACCACCATGTACCCCACCCGTGCCTCCATGGCCCCCAGTCCCACCATGAACTAATGACCAATGAATGAGCCGTGACTTAGACCTAGATTCATATAATATAATAAATACCAGACACGTTATATGTTGCTCCAACTGGCATAGCGAATCATTCTCAGTGGGCAAGCAAATATGAGTTAGATATCTCGAGATGACTCACCAGGCATTGAATGCACAGTATCCAACTTATCTGGGTCTGTTTGTGAGTGGCTGCAGGTATGTGGGATAACAAGACGCACTAGTCTTAGCGGGATCACCTCCTTTCGACGAATCTGCCCCCTTATCGACACCCCTGGGTGCGCTTTCAGCGCCGGATGCTGAGACTAGGTTGAAACAATCAGCAGTGGCTAGAGCGCGAACGAAAAGACTCACTCCCAGTTGAACCGGGTGACAATCCTTGCATATTAGATGGCGCTGGCGTTGTGCTTCGAGACGGCTGCAGAGAGGTGCCGGAGTGCGTTTCCGAGTGTTTTTGCGCCGTTCGTCCTTGCGCTTGTCGCGCCGGTTAGGCTTTGGCTGCTTCAGGTGGTCAGACACGGACGTTGTGGAAAGCAAGGTGGAAAGGATGTTGCAACGTGTAGTCGACACTGAGTTCCAAGTCCGACGTCACTCTGTGGTGCCGACGGCCATCTCGATCGATCCTGACAAGTTCCATCTCACACCAAATAAGCAAAATTTCAATGCCCATGGAAACTCAAATAGATTTCCTAAGAATCTATGTGAAAATCAGTCCTACTGAGATTGTGAAACCAAGCTGCATGGAAACTCAAATAGAAAGCGGAAAATTCAATACCAGAATCAGCTATAAAGAAACAAAGCATTTTGATTGCACTGAAAGGGTCTTTGAATCTTCTAAAATCAGTGCGCATTTCAGCCGCGCTGAAATTCTGAGCCATTTTTGCCATTGGCCGGCTTCCTCCAATGGCAAAAATCCCTCAGGATTTCAGCGCGGCTGAAATGTGTGCTGATTTTATGATTTTCAAAGAGCATTTCAATGCCACTGGAGTCCTTTGTTTCAATACAGCTGATGCTCATGCAGATTCTTACTATTTCTCTTTGAGAATCTATGTGCCTTAGTTTCACAATCTCAGTGGCACTGATATGCGAATAGATTTGTCGGAAATCTATTTGAGTTTCCATGGGCATTGAAATTTTGCTTTATTTGGTGTGTCTACCTGCCAGGCATTCGCGAGGACTGGGTTCTTGAATTCGCGCCCCAAAACCCACGCTTTGACTGTTCGGGAGTAATAGGAGCATAAACGACGCTGAGGAATGGAATGCCAGGGATCAAAAAAATTGGTCCGCAGGTGCAGCTTAAGTGAAGTCTCGCTATTCACGCTGGTTAGTCAAGTGTGGTTGGTGGTCGATCTTTACAGGCCGTCTTGAACTACTGGCAGATCTGAGATCTGGGGATCTCGAATCGCATCAATCAACTTCATCTCCGATGCCGTCCATGGCCACGGTGTGCTATCTCTTCATTCCAGCGCCAGCCGATATGCGTGTAGATCCAGGCGTCTGTCTCGTATCTATTTGCAATCGACACACCCTCGTGCACGGCTCACGCAGGCAGGGTGACATTCCTTTGATGCTGAGCGAGCGTGCGTATCCTGGTGAGGAAGGATGCGCACGCTCTGCATGCGTGGCTCTCTGTGCCTCCCAACATGCCGCCCGCCACCGCCCTCTTCTCCATCTCTAGCAGCTCGACTTCCTCCTTCCCGCACTCGCACCTACACGCATCGCAGGCTTCACGCACGCGGCGACCTTCCTCCATTTCCGTTGCGTGACGCAACTCTCGAGTGCGTCCCGTTTACGCACACAGTTCTCCGCGTACCGGGACGTCAATGGGGTACGAGGGCATATATAGATCTTGACAAGGTGAGTGTTTTGGGTCGTCTTTTTGCTTTCTTCTCCATTGTCGCTGGTCTTGATTCGCTCCCTTCTTACATTCATACACCCTCCCACCATTCACTCTTCCTCGCCTCATTTCCTCACGCACGCGCTCCGCACTTCTCCGCTCGACCATGATCCGCCCCTCCTTCGTTCCTCCATCGCATCCATCGCGCGTGCGACTTCACTCCTCTTTCTTATCCACCATTGATCCTGTCTTTTTGTTCGCGCTAGCACTGTCCTTCCCCCTCCACCACCCGCTTCGTGTTTCCCTTCCTAATCCTGGCCCTCGTCGCCCGCTCTTCTTCGCCTCTTCCCCCTGTTCCTCTGCGCACGCCGACTGCGTGTCCTTGGGCTTGTGCCTTCACCCCGCTCCTTCTCATTTGCGCGCCACACACATCACCCTTCCATCCACCTGCCTCCCCACTCCGCCTTGCTCTTTCCCTCTCCTCTTCGGTCTCTATATACCAGCATGCGCGACGCTAACACCCACTCTTCACAGGGCCCTGCGCCACCTCTTTCTCCATCATCACCAGTACCACAGCACGAGAATCGTAACGCTGCGCACGAAGGCGTGCCTGAAGCCCAAGCACAGCACTACGAGGACTACGACACGCGGTTTGCCCTCAAGCTCCGCCGTACCGATATCAGCCCTTTCTCGGCGGCCCCGCTGCTCACGCCCGCCAGGGTCACACACTGCGGCGGAAGTGGGCAGTTGTTTTGTGAGTCTTTTCTTTCCCCGTTTTTTCGATTGTGGCGATGCGGAATTTGGGGGTTCTCTCTTGCATGTTCCGGTGCGAGAGGCTCTGCGGAGCGGGCATTTCCATGTGTGGTGGAGGTCGTGCATCGCGGTCCCGCGCTTGCCTGTGGATGCGCAGACGGTGCCCCAGCCTTTCTTAGCGCGCTCTACCCGTTGCACGGGCGTCCCGTCTGGGCTTTCTGCCCTTGCTCTTCGAGTTTTGTGCAGCATGCTCTGCGTACTGCACTTCATGTGGATCTCGCAGATGTCGGCGATCTCCGAGATATGCATTCCCACTTTTGTTTCTCCACCCTTGTCCGTGCGCCCTGTATACCCCGGGTCGTTATCCGTTGCTCGCTGGATGGACTTGGGACGAATGACTCCGGACAACGACTGAGCTCGAATTACACTTCACGTTTCATTGCTATTTCCTCTATCTTCCCGCGGACTATATTAACACGAGCTCGATACCTCCATGCACGACCCGCGTAATTGTGGGGTGCTCTTGGCTGCTCCTCGTCGTCCTAGAGCTGCTCGTCATCGGGATGTGGCTGTGCCTTGCGATGACTATTTTTTCCACTTGTCTTTTTTCACCGTTGTTTTTTGCTGGGAGGGAGATTTCGCTTATCCACGCCTCTGTTGCGCACATTTCTCTTTATCATTCCTTTCCATTTGTCTATCCCAATATCTCTCTTCTCTTCTCGTATCTCATATATACTTTACCCACCCGTACTTTGCATGCCCGTACACAATGTGTACTTTTACATCCTAATATATTCCTTCCCTTTTCCTGTGCCAGTTCCTCAATGTGATCTGCCAGCCGTTGTTTTGCATCCTACCAAATATATCTGACCCGTTCGCGCACTTCTATTTACGGTATCCTCTTTTGCAATCAAGCACAATTCTGTCTTGCGTTGTGGTGTCGGGCAGCCGGACCTCTCTGGGCTGCTAGGCGAACATACATATATACATTTGTTGTTTGACTTCTACGGGTACACAGGAAGATGTAGAAGCCCGGGCTCTCACCGCTGGATGTTACCGCGAACTGAAGCTCCGGGTCAAAGAAAAGCGCCAGTGTATCAGCATAATTTGGAGTCTTGAACATCGCAAGCCAGACGCTAGACGGCGACGGAAAAGTACTATCGAAGGGGTAGGACCCGGGAAGCTCACCTAAGGGTAATTCCGAAGTTAGGGGATTTGAGGCCAAAATTTTCAAATCCCTCTCCAAGTTAGGGGATTTCAGGCCTAATCGGGCCCACTTTATTTGTACATCAATCTCAAAAATTTTATTCTAGGTGACGCAACGCTGATGGACCTTGGATGGCGCTTTCTCGCAGAGACATCATGAAGGTATTACCGCCTCTCAAAATCAAGGTTCCGGGGCGCCACGGCAGGAGGGAAAGCGAAAAAAGCGAAAAAAATAGCTAAAAATGGCATTATTGGTAATACCACGTGATATCCAACTCCAATTTGGGGGATTTGAGGCCACTTTGACCGACTTTTGCCGGAGTTACCCTGGGCTAGTTTCCCGGGTCCTGAAGGGGTACCTTTGCAAAATATTTTGATGGGCATTGTGTGTGAGCGTCTCACCCCGGATTTCTGCAAATTTTGGGGTTTACAGAGCCATATATATGAATCCCTCACTTGAATATTTTCAGGCATATTGGTGGTCTGTAGAGGAAGCCATGAGGTTGCCGAGTCGAAAACCTCAAAACGCCACCTTTGCAAAAATGATGGGCCCGTCAAATTGGCGAGTGATAACAACTTTAGTGGGAGTGGGACTCGTCGAGTCCCACTCCGGTACTTAAATTGGTGAGACTGATGCAAATTAGTGGGAATCGATGCTTATTCCGAGTGGACTGATGGTATTCCGAGTGGGACCGATGGCAACTGGATCGGCAGTGGGATTGATGAGCAATCAACATCTGTTCGGAGCTCATGGCCGGAGCGTGCCGCATGTTGGCCGCATGTATCACTTCCTCGGACCTCAATCCAATCAAAGTGTACCGCTGTGCGCCCTTGAATATATCTGTACTGGGCCGCTATTAATATCTAATCAACCTCGACAATAAATCACATCCGCAGTCCAACGTGTTTACGTGCGTGTTGACATTATCATATTCCTTGCCCTGCGGTGTTGCAACAGCGCCAGCTTTGAAGCACTTGTAAACTAAATCGGCCACTTCTTTGGGTACTGTATGTTTAATACCCGTCATTTCTTCTCGGAAGCGGACCGCTCTGTCTAGGATTGCAGTATAAATACCTGTGAGTACAGCCGTTAGTCCTCACAAATATCTTGTCTTCTGTACCTCTGCATTCCTTCCCCCTTTCTTCCCAACCTTTCATTGGGTGAAACAACTCATTATCCTCTATTCCATCGGTATCACCTTTCTATTTGTTCACTCTCTTCACTGATTTGCTTTTCCCAGCAAAATCAATTCTCAACTTCAATTTCCATCCAGGTATGACTTTATCTTCGTTATTTCCCCTCGTTAACGTATCCCTCGAGCACAGAGTTCTCGTCATGTTTTGAGGCAGCTGAAACCATTCCGAGCGGAGAAATCAAGTCATATAGAGACTTCGTTGGTATTTCTTTTCCATCGAGTACATTGCAGCTAATTGATCCCTCAGGCGTTTCCACCCGCTCTCGGAGATCCCGCTCATAGTCCCTTTTTCTCAGTGGAAAATGCAAGTGCTTGGATCACATACCACGGATACCAGCTCTATCTTCAGCACAACGACTCCGACGAGCCCGCCAGCTTGTGGGACCCCGACAAAGCCACAGTGGTTCAAATTAGGGCATATCGAAATTATGTGTGTCAAACTCTTAGTTCGGGGTTTCGTCGAGCTGCTGGGATACTGCCTCAAACTTGTTCTATTCATTTTGAATGGTATTTCAACAAGCTCTTGTTGACCGGTCGTTTTATTGAATTAATTATAGTCATATAGATGAATTGCCTCGCAATATCCCGAGGACTGTGATCATGCGGCTCAAATCGATTCTGAGCTTAAACTCACAGCATGAAATCGATGCCTGGCATGACTTTTGTGCCGCTCAGGCACACAATGATATCAAAAGTATGTCCCCGTAATCTCCTGTAAACGAAATGACTCAATCCGTCGAAGATTGGTATGCGCACAAGCGGGCGAACCCATGGATTCTACCTTCAGTCAACAAATTTATATTGGCTATCACCAACGAAAGTTGGGACATCACCCCCAGCCATTCCAACATTGTTGAAACTGCCCATGCTGGCCATAATGCAGAGACATCCATTGGTGTTGGACTCCTCACCGCCATTCTTCAGTTCGTTGTTTTTTCTCGATCTCTTTGTAATACAAGTATCTGATCCTTTTCAGATCACAAGTGCGTGATAATGCGAAGGCTGCTGAACTGCTGCAAATTGAGCAGAAAGGTGTGATGCGGAAGCGATGGAATGGCGTGGGCGAACGTGAGAAGCTTTCAGCCCAGCGCAAGGTTTGGAGGATGCAAAAGTCCGCAGTCCGAACGGATCAGCTGACAAGCTTTGAGTCTCTTAAAGCGGAACGTACCGCAGGTACTGAGGAGAATAAGGCTTCTCTTCAGCGAGAGAAGATCTTTCAATCCGAGATCAAGTCACTGCAGACGACATGAAGCTCGACAGTCATCGCTCTGATCTTCGAGAGCAGATAAATACCTTACGTCGAGAGATTGAGGAGGAGAAAGATGCACGGCGGGCCTGGAGGTTGCGTCAGATCGAAATTGACTCAGAGCTGGAGAGGCTTCGAAAGGGATCATTGGCCGGTGTGAGGATCAATGGACGACGGCCTGCCGAGCGCCCACTCGAGGAGGAACCCGCCCTTGTATTTCTTTTTGTCAGCTTCGGGAAACACTACTGATTTCTCGCCAGATACTGCATCTGAACAAGTCATCGAACCTCCTCAAATCTCGGTTGAATTTCAAGACATGTCTTGCGACAATGGTTAGTTGAGCTTCAGGAAGTAACCGCTTCGTTCTAAAATGTCCCAGGTGATAATACTCAGGACGAAGCATCCATGGATCCAAATTTCGGCTCGTTCACGGTTCCTGTCTGTAAACAGTTCTTTCCCTCGAGTCCCATGATTTAACTCAAGAATTTGAATCGATTTCTGGAGCGGCGGAATTGAATCTACCCTATGCTCCAGAACATGAAGGTCAGTTGAGTTATTGAGCCAGAAACAGACATTGACCTGTAATCAGACTTGGCCAGTGGGTTTTATGATTCGGTCGGAGGACTGGGATCTTCGATATCCGGTTGGGATGACACTCTCCCTGGTGAGCTATTCGATTCAACGATGGTCATTTGAAGCCTGAACCGAGCCACGAGCCAATTACGATTCAACTCTTATGTTCTCACCTTACCTCATGAACAGAACCGGATATCTTGGTTTGTCTGGTGCATTTCAGAGTCGCTTCAACCTCTGATTCACCAACAGATGACCCGACTTTCACGAGCTCAACCTACCCAGCCTACGACACTTGCATTGTCGGCACCGCACGGGATGTGCCGGAGTTCCCCGAGGACTTCAACGCTCAATTCAGCCCAGCAGCAGACGATGACCTGGGCAACTTACCCACACTTCCCATGCCGCTGTCCTTGCCGCTCCCCTCCGAGCCATCTGTGATTTCAACAGATACCGAGGCACGAGCTCCGAAGAAGAAGAGGCCGAGGGCACCCGAAGTCAATAATTATTGAGGGTTCTCGGCCACGAATCAAGTCACGCCGAGCTCTTGGGGAGTAATAGATATCTCGGAGTTTTTATATATGTCACGGAAATTTGATATGCGCGCTGTTTCACGGTACTTCTGCCTCACAAGTGTTGCACGTGACCGCGTTAAAGGATGCCATCTCACGATCCGTACACGATGTCACTGGAGCTGTGCTGGTAACAGTTCGGCACCATGAACTGATGGGTATACAGTGCCGTGTTACGATCAACGGCCAGTCGCACTTGTTCAAAATGACTCCCACACCGCGCACTCACAAAAGTGGGACTGAACAGTGGGGAGTGGGACTGGATGAGCCCCACTCCCACTAAAGTTGTATATACTCCAAATTGGCAGATCATCATTTCTGATGGATTTCATCAAAAATCGACTCTTGATTTTCCTTTGGACTCCCATCCCCGTCGTCAGCTCCAGAAACCATATAGGAAAGCTCATCTAGGACATATAAACATACCATCTTTATCTCAAGGCATTTGACTCAAAATTGCGAACAATAGATCAATTTTTTGCAAAGGTACCCCTTCGATAGTACAGTGAATAATAATGCCGTGCAGAAAGGCTATGGAAGAACCCGATGATGGTTGATGGATATGCGATGCCGGGAACAGCCGAATCTTTCTTCTCCTCCGCCAATACTCAGCCCGTCTGCCACTTGCGCGTTACCGCTTCTTGCACCCTTACTTGCCTGTGTCTCTAATTCTTAACCTCGGAGAAATCCCTTCCCCCCACAAAACTGGTACCCCAAGCTCAGCGGATGAAGACCCGAACCGTGAACGCTTGCTGGACGTGAAATCTATCTCATTCAAATCTCGTTCCCAGTTTCCTATGTTGAACCCTATTCTTGGCTATTCTTGTTGACCAGTGTCTTATTCCGCGCCTTCTGAAGCTCTGAAGCACGATAATTTAGTCTCAGCGTATAACTGCGACGCCCTGCTCTCCGTCAAAAAAATTGCGTTCAGCGTCGAGGAGACCGATTCAAACTTCGACAATCGGTAGACTCATGAGCCACAACCTCCTTCCTCAGTCGCTTAACAGCGCTTAATTCTCCGGGCCATCGTACGGGGAGGCTTTCTTTGTAAGGATCGACACAGGCTTCTGTCGTCAGTGTCCTTACAGAGTAGACCGGAAATGCAAGCCTCGAACTTCTGGGACTCTGTTCCATGCGCGCACGGATATTGGACACTTCATAAATGGTGGATGTGCGTGATTAGTACCCATATGCAGTCCCACGCTCGAGTTGGGTTTCTCGTTGATCTCCAATGATTCACAGACGCTCTTTTGAGCAAACGCTGGGGCAGCGGCGCCTTTATTTAGCCTTCGACCTGAGGGTGCCAGTGTCAGCGACCGCCAATGCCCTCAATTGTCTTTTCACAGGCCAAGGTTTCTAAAAGGCTCTGGAAATCAGACCCGTAATTGCTACAAGAGAGAACCGAGGCGTATAACCATTTTGGCAAGCACAGGCGTTACAATCTTTGCATAAATTCTTTCCACCCTCAATCAGATTCGCAGGATTCGTGGCATACTTATGAGGCCTCTTGCCTTTCCAGATGTTTTATAAACCTAAATTGTTGATATGCGCGTGTTTGCAACCATATGCAGGCAGGTGGTTGATTTATTGAATTCTTCTGAATCCGAGGCTAGATCCAGTTGGTTTATGTTCACCGCCAATGAAGGCGGTTTTTGCAGCCTTTTGAGCCAATGTGGGGCGAACCTGAAGACCCCACTGCAACCGTGAAAACCTTCGGTGCTAGCGTGGGTAACCTCCAACGTCCTCAAGTGAATGCAAGACTTTTTGAATCCGGATCCCGACTCGACGCTGATTCTCGGGGCACATGCTTTTCAAGGATTCAACCATTATACGATCCTGAATGAGTTATATGTTTGGTGAATATAATTTCTCCTACTCAGACTCTCGAAATCCGACTGAGGTTTGGCCGGCGTCTACTTTCCACCTGCATCTCCGGCTAAGAGGAACGAACGTAAAACCGGCGCGAGTCCCCGTATTCCTGTCCGTTTTTTTACTTGAGTGCACGCGTGCAGCGCCTCACACTGAAAATTTAACATAGTGCGAAGGTTGAACGAAAATTATCGTGATCCGTCGTGAGTTGATTGTATGAGTTGCCAGAAAAAGTTCCCTCACGAAAGAACCATGCATGCTATAGCCCTGTATGCGGAGCTAGAATATTTCCAGGTCCAGGTTGGCGATCAGATGGTAGACCCACCGTACCATCGGAGCAAAAGCAACGTTCCAAAGGCTGTGTGTCTCTGATCCCCGTTCTCTCTCTTTCTGCTGAACAACATCGATATGGTGAGCCTATCTCATCGTGGTTCTTCTACCAAATCCGAGCGCGCGCTGCGGGTTCAATTATGTAATGCGTGGTTCAGGCTCTGGTCGGTGTTTCGGAAATTTCCAGTATCTAAAGTAAAGATCGCATTCACTCAGTTATATCGGCATCCAACCTTCCAGGCGGGAAACAGGTGCTTGCATCCATCCGGGTGCCATCTCTCAAGAAGCGTTGGATACAAAAGTCTCTCAAACGGCCGAGTGGAATCACACAATTCCTTTGTAAGTGATCTCCGCTGTAGCAAGCCGTCACAAAAGGAGCTGGAGACTGATGAAGACGGGGGGAGTCGAATGGATTGCCATCTACCGAAGATGTCTCCTTCATTCGTAAGTCTATTCATTCTGAAGGGAAGTAAATATAAACGGGGAGAGCGAAGATGAATCGTTTGAGACGGAAAAATGGAGCACGAGAGACCCACCGAAGAAATTAGATTATTCATTGGACCCCGACCCATCCCGACCTGAGTAAATGGCCGTTTTCATTTCGAAGGGCACACTAAGCCAGTGAATACTCTGGGTTACCAAAAGTAACCGAGCATTGGATGACTTTCCATAAGCCTTTTCTTTTCTTAAACCTTGTTTGAGCGGTCCAACTGTGCCGTCAGAAGAATCAATCTGATTAGTTTATCGTATTCGAGCCCCCACAAGCCATAGAATATATTAAAAGCTATTATTTCGTTGATATGGTTGGATAGCACGTAAGTGTTGCGCAGACTCAATCTGACCACTGTGCTACACCATGATATAGATGTATACGATGGACGGCAGCTTGCGGGAACAAAAGAAAAGCTTGATGGTTACAGTAGAGTCTCTAATGTGGAATCATCTCATATGGAATATCCCTCATCTGGAATCGCTTTTCAGCCCTTCCCATGCCGGGATAGGGGAATATTCCATTCACCGCAATGTGGCATATGGAATACGCTTTGGGGCTGATATTCCATTGTGCGGATATCCAAAAAAAGTAATTTTGAAGTTGCTTTGAAGCTGCATGGCTATTTTCGGTCAGCGGCATACCCAGATTCTGATTATATCCCCTCATTGTGCCCAAATAAATTATTCCTTGCTTTTCCTCTTCCACCATGGGAATAACTCAGCCGCAGAAATGTTGTGCTGATGAAGCACCAATTGACGAGCTCCTCGATCCTTTGATTGAGCAAGAGGATACGGATTCCGAATTTTCTTCGGTTCGCTGACGGAGATGTCGGGGAACACCAGATCCTGGAATATCTTCGAAACAAGGCCAACGAAGGTGAAGACGACGAGGAAGAGCTGCTGGAACCTGAATTCAACTTCAACAAGAAAGATGCGATGGAAGCTGTCAACCTTCTTCAAAAAGTTGTCCAACACTGGCCAGATTTAGAGGTGGCTTTGCTATTGGGCAGCTATTTGGATAAATTCTGTGCAGCCATGGTACAAGAAACAGAGGAGACAAAGGTTTAGACCAGTATAACATTGTTCTTCATGTAGTCGCTGTTTCTTTACCGAAAATCGATTTAAAAAAAGTATTTTTTTATTCATTTATTTACTGTGGAATATCCGCCATATGGAATACCCTTGGGCCCTGTCCTGACAATATTCCATATGAGAGACTCTACTGTATGATGTTCTCGATGCCATAGGCGGCGCCAAAGGCAAGGGCAGCGGAGCCGGCAAATTTCGTTGTGGGAGAGGCATGCCGGGTCAGCCGGCGGTGACACACGGCTGTGTTGATCTCGCCGGAAAGAGGTTGACAGCTGCCCAAAACGATGAATTCGAGGTAGGATTATTCTGTAGAGGGGGTAGGGACCCCTCTTACAGATTATAATAAATTAAGCTCTATGAGAGGGTACAAGAAATTCTAAACGAGATCTGAGCCCGATGGGGGTCCCGACAGCTGTCATGCCAGTGCGCTGATTCGGCGGTTTTAGAGCTCGAATATTCTAAAAAACATTGTTTAAGGCTTATGGAAAGTCATCCATTTGCTTGCACAGCTGGATAACCTTAAAATAGTAAATTCTCGTGCACATATTATGAATCTACAGTAATTTAAGGTAGGTTAAACCAGTCCAGCTCAAGTCAACATGTCCCGGATGTAGCGGAATATTAGATTCCGGAAATATTTCCGTATTTACACCTTTTCAGATGACATTCTTCAAAGTGTTTAGACCTCTAAAATAGTGTTACCTGCGAAGAAATACACACCCAAAATTTCAGCAAATAGAGTCCATCCCATAGGTCTATAGATGGAAATTAATCTGAACAAAAGTTTACACCTTGGAGGAGAAAAAAAGATTGTTTGCCGATTTTGATGCAACTTGCCAGAAGCAATCACCGGTTCTTTCTCTTATATATAGGTAGGGGATATTTGGGAGAATTCTGTGACACCAGCCCTCCCGACAAATCGTCCTTACTCGTATGAAATTTGCGCAAAACACGGTGCTTGGTTACTTTTGGTAATACCAAGTATAATGAGCAAAATAAACTGAGAAGAAAGTATACAATGAAGATGTAGTAGAGAAACATGGGGGCGGTAGATATACACGACAAATGCGTACGTATATGTGCGGCTGTGGCAGACAAGGAACATGTGAGGTAAGAATATAGGCGCAGGCAGTCTTGCCGCAGGCTCGGAACTGGCACGGCCCTCCTGAAGAAGACATGCCCGATGGCCGCGATCGCTTGCAGCGGCGGAGGCGGTCAGGGACGGTGGGGTACCATTGCGTGAACACGACTGCAGGCAAGTGTTGTGGGTCGCCGTCGTCGGGCACACCAGAAACACCGCTGTCTTGCCCTGCCGCCGCTGCAGTGCACTCAGTTGCTGTGCTGCATCGCCGCGTCATCCGGGCGCCTCGTGCGTGTCCGCGGGTGCTAGACGATGGTAGGGAGCGGGAAGCCCAGGTGCGCGTCATGGTGATGGTGCGCAGGGGGCGGAGGACACTTTGGTGGGCAGCGGCACGTACTGCGGAGGGGTGGCCGGGCGAATCTATCCATGGGGTGCGCCGGTACGGGCATGCGCGTGGTGCGGGTGGGGGGGCAGCATTGCGCTGGAGCGTCAGCGCGCATAGGTGTTCGTATGAGTCGCACGGGATGCGCCGCCCCGAGCGTCGCACCAGCGGTGGTGATTCCACACCCGGGGCGGGGTAAGCTTGTGGCAGCGCGACATGTCCGATGCGGTGTCGTAGTGCTGGGGATTGAGCGGTTGGCGAGTGGCACTGGGCGGGCGTGGAGCCAGTGACGGAGCTGCGGTCGAGGGACGAAGTGGGGGCGCGGAAGGAGCCCGAGTGGTGACAATGGAGAGGAGGCGAGGTGGTCGTATGGAAGGACGCAGGGACTCCAGGAGAATTTCCAGAACGAGATTGCGGAGGTTCTAGGATGCAAGACCCGAAGGCAGACGAGGAAATCGAGTTTACAGGAAGGAAAGAAGCAGAGATGGCGACATCCCGTAGTTCTCGAAAAATGAAATCAGACAAGTGAGAGGGAGGGCGGTGTTAGGATTACTAGTTGTTGAGGGAGGCAGAGCAGTCGTATCATGCAAGGAGAGGAAAAGCGAAGCACCGAAATGCTCGCCCGTCCATGCACGTAGGTCACGGACGCGCATCTGCTTGCGATGGTGGGAGGGCACCGGCCACCGGTCGTCACCCCTAAACCCTTCTCTTCTGCGAGCACCGTCCATCCCTCGGCGCTCCAGGCGAGATCTGGACCTCACCCCCCTCCACCACATTCCGGCATCCCGAAATATCCATGCGCAAGCGCGGACGCAGACGCGCCCTCCCACTACGCGATCGTCTTCTTCACTGTCTACCCATCCAACTCCGTGTGCTCGGATGCAGATGGTCCTTGAGGCAAGTGGTAGCGCATCCGGATCTAGATGAACGTATCAGCCTCTGGGAGATGGCGCCAACGAGTTCCACGGCGAGTCTTCCCCACTCTGCTTCGATGCCCCACAGCTCATACGGTGCGCCGATGGGGGGCGATCGATCTGGGCTCGCACGCAGAGGTCGTTCGTGCACCGGGAGGCACGAGCACGCCGCTGTGCTCTGTTGACAGCCCCTGCTTTGCTGACACACAAAGGTGTCGGCAAGCAGGGTTGATGTGGGCGGGCCGCTGCAGGACAGGGCAGAGGCGGTAGGGCCGTGTGTCGTGCGGCGAGGAGGGAATGTGGGGTGAAGAGTCGGTGCGGCGAGGTGGAACGGGGGCGTCGAAGATGAACGCTAAAACGGCGTAATATAGCGCCGATTGGTCGCGTACCGTACGCCGTGTGGGGGACACGGTGGTGTTGGAAGAGGGCCGATAAGATCTGGTGTCGAGAAACAGTGGTATCCCGGCTCTTGAGCCACCCATTTGTGTGCGTCACTGCAATGTGTGTGACAGCCGGGACGACGTGGAGAGAACGATTGTGCGTGCAGACGCTGCGAGGACGCAGCGTTGCTGTGACGGGAGGGCGACACGTCGAAAAAACAGAAGAGCGCGACAGGCGGCCTGTGCGCGAAGTCAGCAGAAGAAAGGGAACAGACGAGAAAAAAGCAAAGGGACGGAAGGGAACATGTACACAAGAAGATCGCGGACAATCCGGGAGGATAGCAACCCATGGCTGCTTCTCCCCGTTGCCCACCGATTTCCTGCAGCTCGGCCGCAGCGCCGATGGGCGCGATGTTGTAGAAATTGAGAGACATGAGGAGGGCACCACCCATGGCGGCATGGGGGACGTGGTGGTCTTGAGAGAGGGTGGACGGATCTGGGTCAACTCAAGTGCATGGTCCTGCCCGAGGAGAGCGAAGCACGGGCTGGGGTCGACGCCGCAGGCGTGCGACAAGTGTTTGGAGGCGCGAATGGTGCTCCCAAGACGAAAGTCACAGAGTGCGAGTGTTTGGTCGTTGAATACGGGGAAGAGTCTGCAATGAGGTCAGTTAGGGGAAACAGAAGGAAAGGTTGGGGGCTGAGGGCGACAGGGCGACGAAAGAAAGTCAGGTATGGAAGCAAGAGCAGCAGCAGTAGAATAGGAATGATAAGGTATGTAGGGACCGAATGGAGGAAATAATGGGATGGCAAATCGCGAACAAAAGAAGGGCGAAGACGAGAGGGGCGATATAATGCAGCTTAACAGCAGCATGAAGTGAAACATACCAAACTTTATCCAACATCTTCCCCACCATCTCCCCGAAACCGCAGTCGTGTTGACGCCTAGCGCGAGGAATTTCACAGACAAATGTTTGAACCCGTGGGAGTGGGGGCGTTCTTGGTGCACAAAGCGAGTCGTCCATGTGCTCGACAGCTTGCCTGGCAGGGAAATGTAGACCGAGCAAGGCATGTATGCAATCGTTGTCGGATTCGCGTGTTTCGTGATAGATATGAGGAGCGGGGAGGAGGCATGGAGAGAGTTAATAGGCAGGATGGCATGCGTAGGAGATGAACAGCCGAGAACTAGGTAGGACTGGGATAGAACTGGCGACCAGAATTGAGGATAAGTCAGCTAATCATAATTATGGATTAGCTCGAAGCGAGCGAGAGGGAAGGCCGATGAGCTTACTGAAGGATTGGTCAGGGCTGCATAATGTCGAGCGTGATAAAAGAGAGTAAGTGAGGCCACCAGACGAGAACACGCCGTTGTTGATGGTGATGGCGACAACACCGTGATTGATCGTGACGCTTGCACAAACACCGCTACGCTCGCATCCCGATTAGGAAGGCGGAGTTAGCCCGGTGCCCTGGAGCAATTTTCTTTTCATTCCTCTTTATTGCCCGTCACCGGAGAGAGCAAGCCAGCTGTCACGGTGTACGGCGGTGGAAACAAGCTGAGGGGCAGAGATTCAGCCATCCAGAGAAGCCAGGAAGGTATCACAGAAAGTTCCCCCAGAAGCACGGAATCTTGGAGAGCGCTGTTGGTGCAGTTGGTCTGTGGGTTTATAAGCAGTGTCATTTTTTTTTTCTTTCTTTTCTTGTGGTTTTCCGCTCTGCCTTGTTGGTGACGCATGCAGGCTGCACACAGACTTCTATACTTTGATTATAGTTGTGCACACAGTGCCCGTTCCTTAAATAGAAAGGGTTTACTCATTTCCGTGCTCCTCCCTATAGGGTACATTGGTTTTAGGTTAGAGTATAGAAAAAAGCCAGGTTCCTAACAATTTGGGGTTAGGGTACATCAATTTGTCGGAAAAAAGCCATTCAGCTTGTAACGGCATGGTTCAGCATGTGACCTTGGGACAGCTTCGGAATGCTTCAAAGGTGTGGCGTAGGGCCTTAGAACCAGTTTCAAGCTGTTTGAAGGCTCGATATCAGTTCCAACGCGTCCCATGTTGTCTCAAGGTATGTGTAGCATAGATGGTGGTTACAGGTGAAGAAGAAATTGCAGAACAAAATTAATCTATATCATTCATTGGCAGATACATATCGAACTGCAGAGCATCGTGGAAGTGTGGATTACATTGTGGCGAATTTCAACATATGTTTCAGGACAGTTGTATTACAACCTCTTGCCCATATTTTCGATAACAGATTGCCGACATTTCATCGTGAATTTTGGTCATGAATATTTGCGGGGCAGATATCTGTAGTTGCCAAGCTTCAGCCGAGCTAGCCCTAAATACTTTACAGCACTCACTCCACCGACTCCATAACTCTAACCATGAGCTGTGCACAGGCTCCACACACCTCTCTCTTCCGTACCACCACCACCTTCCCCTCAGGACCATCCTCCTTCATTAGAGCTACCTCAGCGCCAAGCGGTTCCCCCGCCATCGGGCAACATTAATGATTCTCCAGCTGCGCTTTCACTTTGGGGAAGGACAATCTCCCAAGTGATGTCAACTGTTGCCATATGAGTGATGAATGTGGGCAGGCAGGAGGCCGAGAGGAGCCCGGCATTGTAAGTCATTTTTTTCATGTTGCTTGCTTTAAAAGCTGTCTTCAGCCTCCAAAAGTGATGCTTTTGGAGGCTCATGACAGTGGTGTAGCATTTTGGGTGAGGTGAAGCGAGTGATGTTATGAATTGGAGTGCTTATATCAGGCCCCACTCAGGGATGCCCATTGCTCCATCTCTCTTCCCTTCCACAACCATCCCCCACCCTCGCTCTCGTCGAAGGTATGTGCGCTAATCACTGAAATAATTCATTTAACAACTCAAGACTCCAGCATCTTTCCATTACCAAGTACGTGTGCTCGTAGTTTCCCTGCCATATCCTCCTAACACAGTACTCCCACAAAATACGATCCCCAGGTACGGTTCCTCCCCTGTGCCCTCGTTCTCTTACTGACTTTGGTATCTTTGTTTAGGTTCCTTCCATCTCCCCTGGTACATTGACTGTTGACTCAGTTATCTACTGTGCTAATCTTGGTGTTCAGATGGGATACTACACTCATTGTGATTCATACATAAGCACTGTACTTGATATCTTTGCTTAATATAAATATTTTTACTGCTCCCTTTGTGTGCATTGTATTAAAATTATCGGAATTTTGGTGGTCAATAATGCCCTGCTGCCGGGGTGGGTTTGAGACCCCCAGAAGTAGTTGCAAGGTTGTAAAGCACCCTCAGGGCATGACAGACCTTGGAACCCTCACTGTGGCTTGGAAGTGGTTGGAGGATTCCGAACTGCACGTTGGAAGCCAGCTAAAGCCATTTGGTCATGCAATGGCTTGGAACACGTTCAACACCGAATAGGATTTTTCCGATATTACAGTTAGGGTACAGTATTTGAGGTTAGAGTAGCAAAAAAGCCAGGTTCAACCCTATTGGAGGAAAAATTCATAGATACCACCTATATCAACAAAAAAGCCAGGTTGTGCCCTGACATTTCATCAGATCTATGCAAATATCAGGTTATTCAAAGCAATATCCCTCTTAAAGAAGGGAACCTGACCCCAGGTTCTGGGTTTAGATAGATAGGTTTAACCCTACCACCCTATGGTCCCCTGGTAACTCTTTTCATCTTATTGATGATGAAATCCCGAAAGAAGCAGAAGAATGTCTATACCCCAGAGTGAGTTTGTGTTTCATTGTTGCATCTTCCTGTTAAAGTTTGCCGTCTGCCAGATGCTACCAGACCGATACCAAGCACAAGATATTGTCGTTTGTTACCCTACGATACAAGGGACGTCAAACACATGAAGAAAACCCTTCAGCGTCATGTGTAACTACATATATCCCACCTCGGCTGATCTGATCTGATCCCGAAATATCCCCCGCCTCGCAGCACGCATCTACCCGTGCACCCGAAAAACCCCATCCGCTAACACTTCCCAGGGCTTATCCCTGTCCACCAGGTTGAGTAAGAAGAAGGTGAAACAGGACTGCAAATGCATGGCTGAGGATTATCAAAGGTATTGTGCAACCCAGACTCATACTTTCTTTCTGACTTTTAGTGTTTGGCACAGGTACGGGTAAACCTGTGGTGTCACAGTCACAGGGTCACGGGTGCAGGTATGGTAGTTGGTTTTTTGAGTACCATGGATACCGTGACTTGGAACTTGATTCACTCCCTTTCCAGGCATCCAGAAATGCATGAAAAGAAAAGAATACAAATGAGAGAAGCTTGGCAAGTGTTCCTTCCTCGCAGTCCACACAAACTAACTCGTAACTAGGGAGCACAACAAGCTGACGAGGAGATTGGTGGGACCTGTCCAAGAAAGCTTTGAACAGCCATAACATGTATGATGGATACAAAGTGTCCATGGAAGAGGAGAATGAGGAGGCATCAAGGCCCATAAACACTGATCAATGGGGGTCTTTGCCAACTGTGAGCTGAGTGTTCTCTCCTTCAATCAAAGTTCCCACCGAAATCCTGGTCCAATGAAAGAGTCAGCTTTAGCATTGCTGGGAGGATGCACTGGTGAGGGTCTGTGAACATGGAGAGAAAGAGGTGATCACATCCTATGTGCTTTCATCCACTGTGCATAGTGTGTCCACATACTCTATTCTTTTTGTATATGCTCAAGTCATTTTCTAGGTCAGCACAGAGGTTCTGCCCTCAAAAAGTCCACCCAGTCACACACCACCCCCTCCCTTGTTTCCTCAAGGCAATATCCCACCTGAAAGAAGACAACCTGGCCCCATGTTGTTGGATTAGATAAATAGTGGTCTCTCCCACCTTTTGGTGTACCCTGGTGGACCACTGTGGGATATCCTACTATGCACTATGTCTCACCAGTCTCAGCAACGGCCTCTGGGTCAGCTAAACAGCGAGTAACCCGGCGAGAACCCCAACCAAGAGAAACCCGGCAGAAGCTAGTAGCTTGTGTGTTCCCTGAGCAGCAAGACCAACTGAACGGTGTCCTCCCTAGGAGATTTTATGTCATAAGTTGGGATGCGAGGCAGAACCCAGAACAAGTTGAAGAGGGTATGATATCCACTCAGGTATAGAACCCAGGGTGTGGACACAACCCACAATAAAGCGGATAGGAAGCAGGACAGGGTGGAGACAATGCCTATGTCAAGCCAAAGCAGAAGCCTGAGATTGAATGAGGTAGAATCTACTGTACAGGGAGATTCTACTGAGCTTATATACACTTTGAATAAATTAAATACAATCGTGGTCAGTCATGATCAGTTCTTGTACTGCAGCATTAAGGAGTGTTAATGCTGATACTCCTGGACTCCTTTGTGTTTATCACCATAGTGTTGGAGGGTTAGGGGGTCTGTCTGTATGGGTTCCCTAGCCCTTAACATCTTCCTGTATCCAGTGGTTGAAACCCCAATCAGGTTGCAACAATCCTGGGAACCCTTGATCAGATTTCAACCCTGTGAAGGTCCCATGGTGGCGTCATGTGAGTCCCATGATGCTAGATGCATCTGTATCCATATAGACGTGTTGCAGCGAAAAAAGAGCAACCTGGGTGATTCATGACAACCCCCTTTGCAGACAGGAGCCCCAGCACCAGTGGCCAGAAAAAGTTTGTTTTTTTAAAAAAAATTCTAAGTCCATTTCTGCACTGTTTTGCATGTTCTATGGTGATTCTGAAAGCCCTTGCTCATGGCTTTTTTCCCAGCTACAAAGTGAGCAAATACAGGGATTGGCCACTGTTTGGCACCTACAGTGTCATCCTTGCACATTTTCTGGTCCACTACCATTTGGTTCTTTGGTCCTGAATGTACATTCAGTTCTGCTACACTTGTCACATTTGTCCAGACAGTCCTTTCATTATTGACCTCATGGTAAATGTTCTTTGCTATACTGATCATTTTTGTTGTTTATAAATTGTTTCCAAATTCTTTTGGGTTTGCTCATTGGGTTATTATTCTGTTTTCACCTCCCCACAATTATGGTGTCTGTCTGTCTGAAGCCAGTAACCACATGAAGTTTGATTAAACAATCTCTGTCTCAACACGAACCAGACTGTGGAGTGTTCAAATAATCTGTTTAAGCAGGTCCTGGTTTTATCTGAAGTGTTCGATGAAACCAATCTGAACCAAAAATCACAGTTTAACACTGATTGATTGACCTGATTGATTGAACCTGTTCAATCAATCACCTCCAATTTCGACATCTGGCAGCTGTGAGGATTCAACCTCTAACCTCCAGAGATAGAGAAAGTGGTGAGGTGCGCACCGTAACCACTTGTCCAAAGTGGCTGATACATATATGGTGGACCTTGTATACACCTGGGCAAATACAAATCCCTTATATCAAGCTCAATTATTTATCTAAGACTGAATTCACTTGATGGCAACATGATGATCGACCAGTGTTAAACACTGTTCAATCCATTTACATATCTTTGTACAAAGTCTTGATTTTCTTGTCGTCAGGATCAATGTTACAAAAGTATGCACACCTCAATTGTTGTATGGAAACTGGTGCTCATAATTGTCTCTAGCCCCTGCTGTTGCACCACACTTTGCACCTGACAGGTCAGTCATTTCTATTTCCTCGACTTCCATGGCTAATGGTAAACTGTCAGCACAGAGCAGCTTCCAGGTTCTGAGGTGATGAAGGCAACTGAAGCACAAAGAGTTCCAACAAATAAGTCTGGAGTTTAGACTGGAATAGTGTAAAGTACAGGGAAATAACTACAGATTATATATCAAAGTCCCTAGGGGTTGTAAATTAAGGTACAGTGTCCAACAGCAACGGACAAGATTAATGCAAAGTTAATGAAAGAGTATATGAACGTAGAGGAGGCGATCTGGAACCCGAAATTCGGGAAACCAATCAAAACCGTTTTGAAACGGTATCCTGGTTCGATTGATCAGATAGTTGATCTGATCAATGATTGGGTTGTTCGGGTTCTGGAAGTAAAATGAAAAGATGGTTCATGACATGAACACCCGCTGTTGCACCACACTGTTCACCTGATGGGTCAGTCATTTCTATTTATGTGACTTCCATGGCCAATGGTGATGGTGATCATCATGATTTCTCTGTTATCTACACTCTATAACACATTGGTATGTATCCAGGTGATGCTGCAACTGTCATTTCTATCTCTTCAAACTCCTCTGGTTCAGTTGGTGGCCTTTTTTATCCTCTCAACAGTCATGTGGTCTATGATATCCTCACTCCAGTTCACCTTGTGATTTTTGTCAATGTAAGTGTTATTTTGATAGTGGTCAATTTCTATGTGAGTTATTAATTGTGTCCTCAGAATTGGGGATTAAATATCCTACCTTCACTCACAGTGCATGACTTTCACAATGAGTTGCTTGCTGTTAGATTCAATACCAATATTATTGGGCAAGTTTACCTCAAGTACACCTATACTTGGATGTCTCAGATGTGGGAAATTGGTATTCCCCCTTACTTGCCCCAAGCATATCAACTTGAGTTGCTTGTACAAGGCTATTTCTGCTGACATCAATGACTTCTTTGACACTTTATTTTGTTCATTCTATTACATTTCTTCATATGGACCAAGTATTTTGATACTCAGCTAGAGATTTCCTCTCCTGCCTTTACACTCGCTTTTGCAACTACACTGCCGCTCTACAAATTTACCTCCCCCTTAGTCCAACCAATCTTTACCTTCATCCTTATTCTCCTCAACAATAATACCCTGAAAGCTCAGATCACCTTCATATTATATTGCTACCTCCTATGTGAGTTTGTGATCACCATCCTTGATGGAATAGGGCTGTTTTCGAGTCAAAAATGCGCCAAACGCAACTGTAGAGCAGGGGCTGGCATCGCACTGCTATTACATAAATCTGTCTGACGGCTGATCGGCAAGGCTGCTGTCCACAAACATTTGAGAGTCCATGGCAAGGCAAAGACTCCAAGTTCGTGTCATTTTAATCAAGGCTGGAATCCACAGACTCTTGAAAAGGGAACAGAGGTCAATAGTGGCAGAAGTAGTGGCTCTCAAAAGGGAGAGATGATGCTTTCATCCGGAGGGATAAATGGTGAAGCATTCAACATAGCAGGCATGTGGCTACATTAATTTGAGTACATATGCATTCCCCAACATATGTGGGATGGCAGTATGGTTTTGTTTCCAGTGGTTTATCTTGAGTTGAATCTGTTATCCAAATCCACAATCGAAAGGATCCATACCTTCATCCCTGTCCATGAAAGAGGCTGTGATTAACAGTTGCCCCATGCTTGAAGAAGGCCCTGATCCCAAATCTGTCTGTAAGGCTGCAAGCAGAAAAGGTGATGTGGGTAGTAATGAAAGGAATGAAAGGTCTTACAATCTGGATAGGGATAGGAGGTGAAAATGAGTGGAGCTGGGAGTAGTGAGGGAAGGCAAAGCACACACTCCCTGGAGTCAAGAAGGCGAGAAAAAGTGAGCAAGACAAACATGGGCAATGGGGGGAAAGGCACACACTTGCTAGAGACAAGAAGGCAAGAAAAAGTGAGCAAGACAAACATGGGCAATGGGGGAAAAGCACGCACTCGCTAGAGACAAGAAGGCAAGAAAAAGTGAGCAAGACAAACATGGGTGTTGGGGGAAAAGCACGTGCAAACTAGAGACGAGACGGCGAGAAAAAGTGAGCAAGACAAACATGGGTGATGGGGGGAAAGCACACACTTCCTAGAACGAGAAGGCGAGAAAAAGTGAGCAAGACAAACATGGGCAATGGGGGAAAAGCACACACGATCTAGAGGCAAGAAGGCAAGAAAAAGTGAGCAAGACAAACATGAGTGATGGAGGAAAAGCACGCACAAGCTAGAGACAAGAAGGTGAGAAAAAGTGAGCAAGACAAACATGGGCAATGGGGGAAAAGCACGCACTTGCTGGAGATGAGAAGGCGAGGAAAAGTGAGCAAGACAAACATGGGCGATGGGGGAAAAGCACGCACAAACTAGAGGTGAGAAGGCAAGAAAAAGTAAGCAAGACAAACATGAGCAATGAGGGAAAAGCACGCGCAAACTAGAGACGAGACGGCGAGAAAAAGTGAGCAAGACAAACACGGGTGATGGGGGGAAAGCACGCACTTCCTAGAACGAGAAGGCGAGAAAAAGTGAGCAAGACAAACATGGGCGATGAGGGAAAAGCACACACTTGCTAGAGACGAGAAGGCGAGAAAAAGTGAGCAAAACAAACATGGGTGATGGGGGAAAAGCACACACTCGCTAGAGACGAGAAGACGAGAAAAAGTGAGCAAAACAAACATGGGTGATGGGGGAAAAGCACGCACAAGCTAGAGACAAGAAGGCAAGAAAAAGTGAGCAAGACAACATGGGCGATGGGGGAAAAGCATGCACTTGCTAGAGACGAGAAGGCGAGAAAAAGTGAGCAAGACAAACATGGGCAATGGGGGAAAAGCACGCACGATCTAGAGATGAGAAGGCGGGAAAAAGTGAGCAAGACAAACATGGGCGATGGGGGAAAAGCACGCACTGCCTAGAGGAGAGAAGGTGAGAAAAAGTGAGCAAGACAAACATGAGCGATGGAGGAAAAGCACGCACTCCCTAGAGAAGAGAAGGCGAGAAAAAGTGAGCAAGACAAACATGGATGATGGGGAAAAAGCACACACTTCCTAGAGATGAGAAGGCGAGAAAAAGTGAGCAAGACAAACATGGGCAATGAGGAAAAAGCACGCACTTCCTAGAGGAGAGAAGGTGAGAAAAAGTGAGCAAGACAAACATGGGCGATGGGGGAAAAGCACGCACGAGCTAGAGAGGAGAAGGTGAGAAAAAGTAAGCAAGACAAACATGGGCAATGGGGGAAAAGCACGCACTGCCTAGAGGAGAGAAGCCGAGAAAAAGTGAGCAAGATAAACATGGGCGATGGGGGAAAAGCATGCACTCGCTAGAGACGAGAAGGCGAGAAAAAGTGAGCAAGACAAACATGGGCGATGGGGGGAAAGCACGCACTGCCTAGAGACGACAAGGCAGGAAAAAGTGAGCAAGACAAACATGGGCAATGGGGGAAAAGCACACACTTCCTACAAAAAGTGAGCAAGACAAACAGCGGCGCTGGGGGAAAAGCACGCACTGCCTAGAGGAGAGAAGGCGAGAAAAAGTGAGCAAGACAAACATAGGCGATGGGGGAAAAGCACGCACTCGCTAGAGACAAGAAGGCGAGAAAAAGTGAGCAAGACAGACATGGGCAATGGGGGAAAAGCACACACGATCTAGAGACGAGAAGGCGAGAAAAAGTGAGCAAGACAAACATGGGCGATGGGGGAAAAGCACGCACTGCCTAGAGGAGAGAAGCCGAGAAAAAGTGAGCAAGACAAACATGGGCGATGGGGGAAAAGCACGCACAAACTAGAGGCGAGAAGGCGAGAAAAAGTAAGCAAGACAAACATGGGTGATGGGGAAAAAGCACGCACCACCTAGAGACGAGAAGGCAAGAAAAAGTGAGCAAGACAAATATGGGCGATGGGGGGAAAAACACACACATCCTAGAGACGAGAAGGCGAGAAAAAGTGAGCAAGACAAACATGGGCGATGGGGGAAAAGCACACACTTCCTACAAAAAGTGAGCAAGAAAAACAGCGGCGATGGGGAAAAAGCACGCACTGCCTAGAGGAGAGAAGGCGAAGAAAAGTGAGCAAGACAAACACGGGCGATGGGGGAAAAACACGCACGAGCTAGAGACGAGAAGGCGAGAAAAAGTGAGCAAGACAAACATGGGCGATGGGGGAAAAGCAAGCACTGCCTAGAGACGACAAGGCAGGAAAAAGTGAGCAAGACAAACATGGGCGATGGGGGAAAAGCACGCACTGCCTAGAGACGAGAAAGTGGGAAAAAGTGAGCAAGACAAACATGGGCAATGGGGGAAAAGCACACACTCGCTAGAGACGAGAAGGCGAGAAAAAGTGAACAACACAAACATGGGCGACGGGGGAAAAGCACGCACTTGCTAGAGACGAGAAGGTGAGAAAAAGTGAGCAAGACAAATATGGGCAATGGGGGAAAAGCATGCACAAACTAGAGACGAGAAGGCAAGAAAAAGTGAGCAAGACAAACATGGGCGATGGGGGAAAAGCACACACAGCCTAGAGACGAGAAGGCAAGAAAAAGTGAGCAAGACAAACATGGGCAATGGGGGAAAAGCACGCACTTCCTGGAGACGAGAAGGCGAGAAAAAGTGAGCAAGACAAACATGGGCGATGGGGAAAAAGCACGCACTTCCTAGAGACAAGAAGGTGAGAAAAAGTGAACAACACAAACATGGGTGATGGGGGAAAAGCACGCACTCGCTAGAGACGAGAAAGCGAGAAAAAGTGAGCAAGAAAAACATGGGCAATGGGGGAAAAGCATGCACGATCTAGAGACAAGAAGGCGAGAAAAAGTGAGCAAGACAAACATGGGCGATGGGGGAAAAGCACGCACTACCTAGAGGAGAGAAGGCGAGAAAAAGTGAGCAAGACAAACATGGGCGATGGGGGAAAAGCACGCACAAACTAGAGGCAAGAAGGCGAGAAAAAGTAAGCAAGACAAACATGGGCGATGGGGGAAAAGCACGCACTTCCTAGAGACGAGAAGGCGAGAAAAAGTGAGCAAGACAAACATGGGTGATGGGGACAAAGCACGCACTTCCTAGAGACGAGAAGGCGAGAAAAAGTGAGCAAGACAAACATGGGCGATGGGGGCAAAGCACGCACGAGCTAGAGACAAGAAGGCAAGAAAAAGTGAGCAAGACAAACATGGGTGATGGGGAAAAGCACGCACTTCCTATGGACCAATGGAAACTCAATTAGTATACTAGGAACACCATTACCATTCACGGTTGGCCCATCACGCACTTTTGCTTTTATTAATATGTTTGAAATTCCTTGCACCTTGTCTCCATTGGCATGTTTCTGCAAGATCATCACTCTTCTCCCCCACTCTCCCATATTTTGATCTCACCTTCAATAGCCCCCACCCTGCAGCAGCCACATCAAGGAATACTGACCACGATTCTTCTTTCCAGACATCGACAACCACTTTCTCCACCATCTGTTCAAACAGGTTTTCTATCCTCTCATCCTCCCATGTCATGCTTCCTTCCACCGCCTTTTGCAAGTGTTTATACCAGTGTTGAACAGAATACTTCACAACAACATCAGACTGGCTCCCTGCTTTGACAATGACCTCCAAACAGCTTCTTGCTGTCACAAAGTGTGCATGGCCCGTGAGGACACAGAATTCTGCTGGTGCATGCCCATCCATGATATAATCACGAAAAGACTTGTGCATTTGTGGTGTTGCTTCCTCAAATGATGTGGTTGTGCCTGGAATCAAGACACTGCGAAATTGCTGTAGGAAGTGTGCAACATCAAACTCGTCTTCCGGAATGTCGGCCAGTAAAGCAATGATTTGGCCAATGGTAAATGGCTTCTCAAGAATGAGAATGGTTCCAATAATGTGCCGAAATCCAGCCAGTCGAACCTCACGCAATTGTTCATCCTGTGCCAGATTATCTATGTCCTCGAACGAGGTCAAAATAAGCCTGTATAGGTCCTTGAGCTGACCAATACCCATTTGGGTAAATTGATCAAAGACCCGTTTCTGAGACGCCTTCCCATACTGGCGAATCTGCTGCCCAATCCACTGAAGAGCAGTTGCAGCATAGTGAAAGAGACCATTTGCTTTTCCAGATAACTTCAACAATTGGTCCTGAGTTGGCCAATTATCCCATCCTGTCGGTGTAATTTTCTGCATCCTTGCAATGATGAAGTTGTGAACTTCAGACACAGATGATTCTGTCATGAGGGGTTGCTGCTTAAACACTGCGAGCTCAAGAGTTTTAGACCCAGAGATATCAGCCCAGTGCTCTGGTCGAGAAGTAACGAGGAAGCGGACATTATCCGGAAGGTCACAGTCCCTTGGTGCAATTGGTGACAGGATCTCCATTACACTCTCAGCGGCATCTTGGAGCTCATCCAGTGCATCAATGAGGACAATGACAATGTTACGAGATTTGGAGAGTTCCCAGATTGGAGCTAATAGAAGTGCCTCTACTTGCTCTTTCCGCGAAGAAGGGAAGCCATTCTTCAATTTCTCCTGGATGATGTGAGCAGCATCTGGAGAGAATTCGGCAAGCTGCAGTGCAATAGTGGTAATAATTTTGCCTGGATTGATTGTTTCGGCAACATTACGAGAGATAAAGAACTGAGCTGCAACAGGTGTGCCCTTCTTGCGAAGATTGTCCACAATAGTTGCAGAGAGTGTCGACTTGCCACTGCCTGCTATACCTGTGATCCAGAAGATACATTTGCGGCTAGAAGGCTCTGGAGATAGCCATCGCATGATGTCTGTTTGGATATCTACACGAGTACCAGGTGCACAAAGACTCTTGCTCTGATCTGTAAATTTGTGCTGTGTTGTAATATGGTTGGCAAGCTTCTCCTTGATAGATTGCAATTCTTTGAATTGGCTCATCAGCTTCAAAATTTTACAAGCCACGGAAGAGCATACCAGTTGCATGGGGATTTGTGAGAGTGACATTGCTGTTGCGGATATCGAACTTGTTTCCTTCACCTGTTCCACCGCCACCACCATGTACCCCACCCCGGCCACCGGGACCCCCAACCCCACCATGAGCTAGTGAATAATGAATAAGCCATGACATAGACCTATATTCATGTAATATGACAAATACCGTGAATTATTGTGGAACTGCCATAAGTTTGTCCAACTGGCATAGCAAATCATTCTGAGTGAGCAAGCCAATACGAGTTAGATATCTCGAGATGACTCACCAGGCATAGACTGCACAGTATCCAACTTATCTGGATTTTTTTGTGAATTGCTGCAAGTATGTGATATAACAGGACTCACCAGCCTTAGCTGTGTCACCCCCTTTCAACGAATCTTCCCGGTTATCGGCGCGCCTGGGTGCACTCTCCGGGTTAGGTGGCAAGACTTGGTTGAAGCAATCAGTAGTGGCTAGAACGCGAACGAAAAGACTCACTCCCAGTTGCACCAGGTGACAATCCTCGCATATTAGATGGCGCTGGCGTTGTGCTTCGAGACGGCTGCGGAGAGGGTGCCGGAGTGCGTTTCTGAGTGTTTTTGCGCCGTTCGTCCTTGCGCTTGTCGCGCCGGTTAGGCTTTGGCTGCTTTGGGTGGTCAGACATGGACGTTGTAGAAAGCAAGGTGGAAGGGACGTTTGCAACATGTGGTCGACGTCCGACGTCACTCTGTGGCGCCGACGGCCATCTCGATTGATCCTCACAAGCTCCATATACCTGCCAGGCATCCGCAAGGACATGGTTCTTGAATTCGCGGACCCACGCTTTGACCGTTCGGGAGTAATATGGGCATTGCCGCATAAACGACACAGGAATGGAATGCCAAGGATTTAAAAAATTGGTACGTGGGTGCAGCTTAAGTGAAGTCTCGCTCTCGAGGCCGGTAAGTCAAGGGTGGTTGGTGGTCGAGCTTGACAGTGTCGTCTTGAACCACTGGTAGATCTGAGATCTGGAGATCTCGGCTGATTAGGCCCGGCCTCCGAAGGCCGTCACTCAATCGCATCAATCAACTTCATCTCCGATGCCATCCATGGCCACGGGCGCTATCTCTTCTCGCGGATCCAAACCCTCTGTCCCAAGGACTCCATCCCTCAAGCAGGCTGATATCGAGCTTGAGCCTACTTACGAGCGAACACGCATCCTCATCTCTTCCCCGACTCACCCACTGATTCAGAGGACGGCCACTCATCGATGGCACTGAAGACGCATTACACCGTGTCATCTCGTCTCGTAACTCAGACACCCGTCTATTCTCGGTACACGCCGCTCGAATTCCTGCGCTAACACCTCTGGAGCGCCCTCTCCACCCACGCCCACGGCGTGGACCACGACCTGCGCGTACTCCGCTATCCCGTCCTCGCACCGCTAGCTGGCCTATACACCCCTCTCTCTTCATTTCAGTGCCCACCGATATGCGCTCGTCCGCGGCCACCGGCATGCAGATTCCGTCTTGACAGACTTCCGTCTCGTATTGATCCGCAATCGACACACCCTCGCGCACGACTCACGCAGGCAAGGTGGCATTCCTTTGATGCCGAGCGAGCGCGCGTATCCTGGCGAGGATGGATGTGCACGATCTGCACGCGCGGCTCTCTGTGCCTCCCAACATGCCGCCCGCCGCCACCCTCTTCTCCATCTCTAGCAGCTCGACTTCCTCCTTCACGTGCTCGCACTCTACACGCATCGCAGGAGGTCTGCTTCTTCACGCACAAGGCGACCTTCCTCCATTTCCGGTTCGCGACACAACTCTCGAGTGCGCCCCGTTTACGCGCACGGTTCTCGGCGTACCGGGACGAGGGCGTGCGGGGGCGTATATGGATCTTGACGAGGTGAGTGTTTTGGGTCGTCTTTTTGCTTTTTTCTCCATTGTCGCTGGTCTTGATTCACTCCCTTCGTACATACATACACCCTCCCACCGTCCACTCATCCTCGCCTCATTTCCTCACGCACGCCCCCCCGCACTTGTCTGCTCGACCATGATCCGCCCCTCCTTCGTTCCCCCATCGCATCCATCGCGCGTGCGACTTCACTCCTCTTTCTTATCCACCATTGATCCTGTCTTTTTGTTCGCGCTAGCACCGTCCTTCCCCCTCCACCACCCGCTTCGTGTTTCCCTTCCTAATCCTGGCCCTCGTCGCCCGCTCTTCTTCGCCTCTTCCCCCTGTTCCTCTGCGCACGCCGACTGCGTGTCCTTGGGCTTGTGCCTTCACCCCGCTCCTTCTCATTTGCGCGCCACACACATCACCCTTCCATCCACCTGCCTCCCCACTCCGCCTTGCTCTTTCCCTCTCCTCTTCGGTCTCTATATACCAGCATGCACGACGCTAACACCCACTCTTCACAGGGCCCTGCGCCACCTCTTTCTCCATCATCACCAGTACCACAGCACGAGAATCGTAACGCTGCGCACGAAGGCGTGCCTGAAGCCCAAGCACAGCACTACGAGGACTACGACACGCGGTTTGCCCTCAAGCACCACTGTACCGATATCAGTCCTCTCTCGGCGTCTCCGCTGCTCACGCCCGCCAGAGCCACACTGCGGTGGAAGTGCGCAGTTGTTTTGTGGGTGAGTCTTCTCTTTCCTCGTTTTTTCGATTGTGGCGATACAGAATTTTGGGGGTTCTCTCTTGCATGCTTCGGTGCGAGAGCAGGCATTTCCGTGTGTGGTGGACGTCGTGCGTCGCGGTCCCGCGCTTGCCTGTGGATGCGCGGATGGTGCCCCAGCCTTTCTTGACGCGCTCTACCCGTTGCACGGGCGGCGTTCCGTCTGGGCTTTCTGCCTTTGCTCTTCGAGTTTTGTGCAGCATGCGGCATTTCTTCATGTGGATCTCGCAGATGTCGGCGATCTCCGAGATATGTGTTCCCTCTTTTGTTTCTCCACTCTCATCTGTGCGCGCTGTATACCCCAGGTTGTTGTCTGTCGCTCGCAGGATGACGTCGGACGAATGAGTCGGTGCATATACCGACGGACGACGACTGAGCTCGAATTACACTTCGTGTTTCATTGCTATTTCCTTTATCTTCTCGCGGACTATATTAACACGAGCCTGATACCTCCGTGCATCACCCGCGTCACTGTGGGGTGCTCTTGGCTGCTCCTCGTCGTCCTAGAGCTGCCCGTCGTCGAATAAGTTGGTGATAAGTCGGTGCATACTCCGACGGACTAGCACAGAGTAGAGTACGCCAGGTGCTTGGACAGCATTGTGTTCAATGGCACGAAGTGAAATTCACCAATACAACAGCTGTACAGTTGCAAGAATAGAGCTATGAAACAACGACACCTCTTCCAGTCCTATTTGAATAAGTATTATATACAAGAAGAAAACATATATATATAGACGGCCCGATGTTTTTGGCCTCAAACCGCGCCCCTGGAGGCCGGTGACCTGTGACCAAAATTAAATAGGTTCAATTCAGCCAGCTTCGTGATGTGACTGAACCTACGGTTGAAATAGTACAGTACTCGACCCAGCGACCTCCACCCAGATTCAACCGAAGTCTGGGACCGTCTTGCGGTTACGACTGGCGAGTTGTCCGCATTAAATCGGCTGAGACCTTGAGTTGGTGGAAGTTCATCCAACGAAACTGTTACAATAACTGCTAGCCGGCCTGCTTATACTGGAATACCGTACAGCTTCAATCTCAAATTGAGTCAACCACAGTCTTTCCATCCCTTTCTCTGATTCAAGGGCACGAAATGACACAGCCGCAGTGCTTAGCGCACTCCGCGTCGGATGTAGTTGAGCAGTCCCAACTTTTCGCTCGGCAAAGGACCGTCAAGTCGCGGCTGTCGCAAGTCTATGGTGGTTGTGCAGCGTGGGGACCTAAAATATTTGGGACAGAACCGTGAATGAGACCTTTTGGGTGCAGAAATGAGCGCGGGGGACGCAAACTTACGAGGTCGGCCACCGAGTGGGGCAGGACTGGGGGCTATATTGACAGGTTAGTTTTCTAGTGGCGTGGCAGAGTGAACGGTGATGCTTACGGTGGCCAGGACTGCAGCCATGAAAGGCGCGAAGAGAATGGCGACTTGAATTAGTTTCATTGCGCGGAGCCGGTGAGTTTTGGGCTGCCAGTAGAGCTAATTTCGCACCATTTATAGGATTTCGCGTGACCATGTAGATCCACTCGAGTTCCGTGCCCTGAATTGCTACCGACGTGTCGAGGAGGAATGAATCTGTGGCGGGTCAGCACTAGGGATAATTCTATTGAGAAACCCGGGCTGCAGACAGAAACCCTCCCAAATAAGGAAATTTTGCGGAAACCCACCCAAACTCTTAATAAGAAACCCACTGACGGCAGTTACACCCGGCGAGCGGAGTTTCAAGCATGCATTGAGGTGGAATGTATCTGTGAAGTTAAGAAATAAGTGTATGTTGAACGTCCGGCTCTCATCTGTCCCGGCTGTGGTCCCGCGCGCTTCGCTTCCTTCTCGGTCATTGGGGCTGACCAGCCGAGCTGTGCCGACATTTCGGCAGCTCTTGATGGCTCCGGCATCCATAACACACAATTCTGGGGGGCATGGACTTGCGTAGAGTCGCATACACCAGTCGATTTTCCATATGTGGAGCAGAGACTTGCTCTTGGTCATACAATAGCACCTCGAAAACGGTAGTATTTGTTCCATGCAGCCGCCCGATGGTGGATCGGCAATTGACTCAATGGGGCACCCAATCAAAGGCAGAAATACTCAAGAGAGCATATTACATTCGCTGTCCGGTAAATCTCAAGCTGGGGGATGTTGCAGACAGTTTTCCTGAAGAGGGATCAGTTCGGCACTCTTCGGCGGCAGCTGCCGCATTTGGGAGGGTTTCTCAAACCCGGGTTTCCAAACAAGGATAGTGGAAGCCCGGGTTTTCTGAATAGAATTATCCCAGCACTAGTACCAGGGTAAAGATCTTGTCATTCCTTCGTTCATACATTGTTGGAGTTACGAGTTATGGGCGCGCACTGCCCCGTGGCGCACTTTGTTACCAGGTCGCTGCTGTCCATTCCTGTACCTGACAGACTAAGTTCGTACCTAAATTACTCTGGCTCACAGAGCATGTCTGGGGTCAAGTTTAACCCGAATTCACCTCGCTTGAAATAACGATTAATATCTACAAGTCGGACCGTCCGGACGCCAACGTTTCATTCTATTGCCCGCATATGTGCCACCCCAGTGGAAAGCTAAAATAACGAAAGGCGTGCCTGCTTTTCTCCGCGGTATTCACTACAGAGTGGGTTGACATGGATAACATGACTGTCCAACCTGTCATCCTTTACAAGAGATAATGATTATCCACTCTGTCGTCCTTTATAGGCATTAATTGCAACGAGCAGGCGCCCGTGAGTCATCGTAGCAGGCCGTCAACTTCCAGGTGCGTTCCGTTTTTTGTCTACCGACTGTCATCGGGTATGTCTTTCTTCAACCTTTGATCGACCCTATGTGGCATTCCCAAACATTGATATCGCTTTGAGATCCCTCCAATGTTGCTAATCAAGTCTCTTCTACCTGTTGTCTGACGCGGCGTTGGCTTTCCAGCAGAGTAAAACAATCGTGATTTCATTTTGGTTTGTATATCCTCTCCTCGTGTCCTGCTCCCTATATCTTCACTTACTTCCGTTTCTTTCGCTTCTTGCCTTCTCGCCTTTCCGTGTTTATTTTGTTTCGTTCCTATTGGGGACGGAATCAGGTCATGATTTTTTCGTCTCTCCACCCTTCCAGCACGGCCTCGGAGCTCCCGTTCGTTATCCTGGACACCGTTGTTGCTGACCCGCTCAGGTTGCGCGAGGACAACACGTTGGACTTTCATCGGGGCACAGGGGATAGGAAGAGAGCAGAAGAAAGAGATGGAAGAGGAAAAGCGCAAGTAGCACAATGATTCACATCGGATGACGTTGTTGACAGCCCGCCCGTACCTCGGCTAAGCGCATTCGAGTGATGCGTAGGTGGTCCAGGACCCGATAGGCGTTGGTTCTGAAAATAGGTGTTCAAGCCCGCAACAGGTGCTCAATGAACACCTATGCTATTAAGTTGTATGTACTCGCTGAGCAGAGACAATCAGTTAACCAGCCTCGCGCGCGAGCCGATCTGTCACAGGCAACACAATACCGCCGTGAAGCCCAGTCAAGGAGAGTCCCAACGAGAACTAGTGCTGCTCGGTGGAGTCAAACGGCAGATCTAGAGAAACAGAGAACACAAGAAGATGTAGAAGCTAGGGCTCTCGCCGCTGGATGTTACCGCGAACCTCCGGATCAAAGAAAAGGACCAGCGTATCAGCATAATTTGGAGTCTTGAACATCGCAAGCCAGACGCTAGACGGCGACAGAAAAGCACAGTGAATAATATTGCCGTCAAGTTGAGGAGTGCAGAAAGACTACGGAAGAACCCGATGATGGTTTGATAGATATGTGATGCCGGGAACAGCCGGCATTTTGACCACGGCACCCTTGCTAGACACGCCCTCCTTAAACTATGGCGCCGGTTCTCCCATGTCGCCGTGCATGGGCCACAATGTCTGTCGACTGCCATGTCCGCATGAGCCATGTACATGAGCCTAGGCTCCTGCTCGGCTCCACCCTCAATAGCCGCCAGCCAAACAACGGAAGAAAAATTCCAGTCGTGCAGCGATCTGCTCTGCCTCGACTGTAACACCGGCAACGTTTCAACGCAGGTCCCCCTTCGTGTGCCCCACTCCAGGTGTGTCCGCATTCCGTTTTTTCTAAGTCCCCTCCCAAATATACACCGCTCACGTCCTCCCCCAAAACCCAAATATCCGCTGTATTCTCAATTCCGCCCCAATCGCCTCGTTTTGATGGCGTCCTTTGGAATGGCTGTGACGAATGCAGCGTGTATACGACGAAATCGCCCTGGTTTCTGCCAGGAAGGTGGGTAGATCCTTGTATTCCTCGACACCCCGCCTCTCACTTTCTCCTTTATTTCGCGTCCTAAAATCATTCTACCTCCAGAGCCTTTCTACGGCACATCTCCGTCTGCCACAACGTCCCGCGTCGCACGCCATCCCAATACCGGCGATTACATTTGTATGACCGTCACCGCGCAGTACGCGCGTCAAACGAACTGCCATGCGCCGCCATTTGCCGTACCACCATCGCACGAAGCCGCGATGAAGTCTTGCGGCCCAGACGACCATGTCCCCGGTCGGACAGCAATGATTCATTCGAGGTAGCGTACTTCTTCTATTTATCGCACCTTGCTCACTTACTGGAGCCTGCTTTTTGTTTGTGGATCCATAGGCTGCGGACATGGGAGGCCCTCGTCGTACAGCTGAGAAGGCAGGTGCAGGAGCGAAGTGGACGTATTCGAGGTGCGTCGTGCGTCACCACATGTAATTTTCTTACACTGATTTCGTGTGCTTCTCCCCCTTCCAGCCAGTCCCCCACGCGCGCGCCGTACGCGTCCCTTCCGCCGCGTCCCTCGTGGTACTTCAGAGCCCCTTCTGGTGCTCCCTGCAGAGTACTCCTCTTCTCGCTGCCTTTCCGGCTTGCGATTACCTACTCGTGTTGCAAACCCACATCGCGAGCATCGTACGTGCCCTTTTCCTCCCATCGATCTCTGCTGATGACCTTGTAGGTATTTCATCGTCCAGAGCGGAATACCCACGAGAGCACACCTGCCGCCATCGACGCCGCGTTCTCTCATACCGGCCCGTTTTCAATCCATGTCGTCGCACCTTGACCCGTCTTAGCCTCGGCACGCGCTTGCACAACAGGTACGCAATTGATCCTCATTCATCTCACCTTCATTCGTTGACCTGGCCAACAGGCGCTTCTCTTTCTATGCATCCTCGTCAGCCATCATGCGCGCGCGCTCACCCACCCCACCTTAGCCAGCAAGAAGGCTCAGGCATGCACCCCGACGATCTTTCGCAGCACCGCCGCCCATTCTCCTACCGCGCAACCTTTTCATCGCCCCTCCTGCACACCGTCGACGCCGACCGCGCTGGAGCGTAGGAAGAGACATGCGCCCAGACTACCAGCGCTGCTTGCTGCTCGCACTCTGCAGCGTGGCGGCAGCACGTGCGATCTTCGCCACGCCTTGGAAGCTGCTACACGGGCGCTATAGCGTGCGCGACCCCGTACCACGGCCACGCGCTCAACACCGTACCGCACCCTAGCCCCTCCAGTCGCTCGCGCAGCACGTGAGACGTGCTGTTTCTCGCCGCCTTCATCGCCTCCTTGCGCACCACGACTGGTTAGCAGTGTACCACCCTCGCTGCTTGAAGCAGTACTCCACGGCACCACCGTCACCACCCCCTGCCTCTGCAGCGCGTGTCCTAGCCGTTCCCCATCGCTGGCGCCTCCTTTATCGCCTCCTCATGCGCTAAGCTCGTCTACGGCAAGCAGGACTCTACCCGTCCACGCGCGCGCTTCCGCACATCTCCAACACGACCCAGACCACCCCAGACGCGCTCAGCCCATGCGGCAGCCGCTCCCCAGCGCCCGCACCACCTTGATCACCTACCCGCCGTCTCCAGCGCCTCACCGCCTCCGATGGAAGCTGGCTCCTGTCCGGCGCCGGGAGTACTATGCGAGTGTGGCGGGCGTTCCCCTACCCTTAACGCCGGCCTCATCGCCTTCGCGTGAGCCGTACCCATCCTCTGTGCCGACGCCGGCCTCCGCTCGGAAACCCCACCTCCCGCGCACAGCGAGATAGCAGATCGCACCACCGTGCAACGGGATTCCCGCCCGGGCTTCGAGCGCGTTGCACCTCCCCCTCCTCTCGGGGACGTCGACTCATCGCGGGCATCTTATACATCCATGCGACGCAGAGCCATCGGGTCGTCGTATGCCTCCTTCGAAGCAGGACGTCTGGAGCTCGCGCCCCTGTCGGCGCGTCTCGTTGACGGAGAGCATTGGAGCCGCGGTGCGTGGTGCGTGGAGCGCGCGGGTGTGGGTGCGGGTGCGCACAGGCGCTTGGTAGAGAGTGGGCATCGATGTGTCAGAGCGCTCGGACGACACCCATTCTGGTCCCCAGCGCAGGCGCGACCTCCACTGCGCCGCCAGTCTCCGCTCTGGGTGCATCGCTGATGATTGTCCGACCTCCGTACCGTCCAGTCCTCTTGCGCGTTGTCGTTGTGAAAGCGTTGCGTGTACAGTGGGTCGAGGAAGGAAGGAAGAGCACGAATATAATGACGGGATGGGGGAACGATGGCGGTAGCGGTCGGGATGGGATCGGATGGCGTGAATGTGGGACAGGGTGAGCATATGGTGCGCGTGCGGAGTCAGGAGGGTACCATTCGGCTATCCTAGTTTCCATTGATCTTTCTCCTGATTACTTATTCGATTACGTGAAATCCATGTACTCCTGCATATCCACTATCTGTAGCTACCTACCTACACTGTTCAATCCCCTTAAGCCGCCCTCAGCTTGCTGCTTTCCTTGACAGCACTTCTTTTTTTCTGGGTCGTGGAGCCCGTCCTGATTTGGGCTCGTCCAAATTCGGCGAGGCTGTGCATCAGCCTCTCTTCCTCGTTCCTCTCCTCCAATTAGTGACATACTCTTTACTGAACTGGAGCTTGCTCAAGACATCATTTCTCGTGCGGGGAGCGTTGCAGATAACATGATCATTGGGGTCCCTCGCGGCAAGAATGCTCAGATCGTGCCCAATGTGCCATACTTTTTTTCGAAAGGATGCGCCCCCAGTGTGAGACGACATGGGCTTCGTCCACAACCACGGAAAGAATCCGCCGCCCAAACTCGGCATTTTTTAAGACCTCGCAGATGAACCGGCGGGAGAGTGCCATTTCTGGTGCGAGTAAAATGATTTGGTGTTCTCCGTGGACGATTTGCTGAGCCCGACTTGTTAGTATATCACTCACACTTTGGACGGGAACATTACTTGGAGGACTTCGGGCTTGCACCCGCCATTACTGCTGTTGACAGCAATGGCTTTTAATCCAAACTCATCGCGAAAGGTCTCAATCTAGATGTAGGTAAGAAATATTAATTCTTCCTGTACTTCGCGAAGGCTTACCTGCTTGTCATGGAGAGCTATGAGTGGGGAAATAAATAGTGTAACTTTTCCGGCGCTACTCTCGTGTGCATGAGGGCCTGCTACAATCGTTGTCTTTCCCATTCCAGTGCCGGCGTGAACGAGGCCATCGTGCATTAACAGCTGTGCTTCAATGCCTTCAAGCTGGTAGGCCCGAACGACATGCTGCCAGTCAAATTTCTTCTTTATTTTTTCTGGGAGTCCCTGTAGCTGCTCGCTCGTGAGTGGCCGCCACGAATTGGGACCTTGTGTCACGTGCCGTGACTTCACATCCTTTTCGGCCGCCATCGGACTCCGACTATCTCCGATCCCGATTATATCCGACACTGCCTTTCTGTTACACCTTATGCTTCTCCATCACGGAGCCACCGGAGTCCCGATGATATTTGAGTCAGCTTGACTTCCCTTGACTCATAACGACTCAATCCATCACGGACCCACTCGGACTCCGAAGCTCCGGTACTTACATTATATCCCCACTAATACTTTACTCTCGTATAAATACAAGCCATGTCGGTAGTTAGACTTCAGTTTGAATATCGACTTAGTCTGCCCTATACTCTTCCTCTCGGACTCCGTCCTCTTCCAAGTCCTCCTCCGAAATCGGGCACCAGGCGTAGAGAAGGGCGCAGCGCACGAGCTGAAGCCAAGCCCCTTCCCTTCCAGTATACGGGTTCGGTATTCTGTTCGGACTCCGATACTTTCCCTCTATATCTCGACCCCTTCGTCTTGCTTATACGCACTTCATCTCTCAGGCGTATCTCAGACCTCCGTCGGATCCCGGTCGGGAACCGGTACTTGACACCTTGATGCGACTCGCGAGACACTATTTTGCGCGGCGGCATTGGCATTTGGAGAAACAAATTTTCGATCATTCAAATTCAAATTCTCTTATCTCTGCCGACTATGCCTAAACTCAAGGGAAGTACCGAGAGCTCTGTCCGACGATGAGCGGGATGCAGCCCCGGGCCCGGAAACACCGACGAGAGCCCTGTCTGACGACGAGGAGTCTGGCAGATGCACTCCACTTCCGTCGCTTGAGACCTACATGTGCGGCAGGGTCGGTTTGGGTGTCGTGTCCACCCTGCATTCTCCTTTCACCCCTCTGGCAGTCCGGCGAGTGGATTTTTTACCTGGATCATCCCCCATTCCCACCTCTCCTGTCCATCCATCCCATTCTGAGGACTCGCGGTCCGAAGATTCTGGGTCTGAGGGCTCCGGGAACAAGGATGAGACCCCCAGAAATTCTGCTTTACCAGTGCTACCACCGCTATCAAGCGATGGTCTAATCCACACCAGCCCTGTTGTCGGTACCAAGGAGCAAAAAAAGACCAAGAAATGGGAGAAGGGGGCGAAAAAACGAAAAGAAACTAGGGCCAATAAGCAGTCTGCTTCAGCAGTGTCCGCCGAGGAACGTAAAGCCGCCGTTTTCGAAGAAGTTTTGGAGAAACTGTCCTCGAATGGCTTGTCATTCGGCTGGCTAATGCTCTATGTCTTCGACCCTGTCCATAAGCAAGGAGTAGTGCGATGGAACGGGTTCTTCAAGCACCAGGGACTAGCGACCCAAGTTCTCAATCTTTGGGTGTCAAATCAAAACAGCCCTTCGGCATGACAAGAGGTGGGGACGTGGGCAGAGGACTATGTGGCAGAGGCGATGCGTGACGAGGCTCAAGGAATCACAGAGTCCAAAAAATTGCAGACAGCAGATACTGCAATCGACAATGATTATGTGACCAATTTCAGCATGCTGTCGATGGGCACATACTTCCAGATGGCAGCCCGCATTTCTATGAAGGTTCTCGCAGCATTTGCGACCTCCCCACGAAATCTCAAGTCTGGACTCATGCAGCGTGCAGGGAAACATTTTACCGTATGTTGTTATGTCATTATTCTTTTGAGGGCAAGCACTTACTTCAATTGTCATGTTTAGATTATAACCGCAGTGGCACTGTCGCTGCTTGGTGAATTCAATCACAAAAATAATTTCTCCCACCATATTATGGGCCTCTATCTTTACGCAACAGGAGCCCAGCGACAATCTTGGTCATGTCCCGTCTGGGCATTTCGGAAAGCTACCAGAATCTGATCCACAGCTAGCGTGTCATGATAAACCGGCATCGGCGCGTTGTTAATCCGGAGGACGACCCTCCCAGGATTCCACCTGGCACCCCAAATAGCAGCGATGTTGATCGGCCATACTTACCTCCAGAACCGGAAATCTTGGCAGCAAAAATCGAAAATCTGAAGAGAATTGTCAAGCCCGGCACGCTCCAGGAGCTCTTCCTCTCAATGTGAGGTTTCGCAAGGGTTGCGGCTTCAACTGGGCTGTTTGCGGCATCTTATGAAAACATCAATCTAGTTTTTCATGCAGCAGAGCAAATAATGGGACGAACAGGTATTTACATCTCTTACTCATCAGTAGATGCTGTCTTGACCTGATTACCATAGATTTGCAGGAGAATGGTACCTGCGCCACTATATTTCCGTTGTGGAAAGCCGCAGAACAAATGCAGATCACAGACCAGGATGCCGCCTTCCACGCAGCCCCACCACTCTCCATTGACAACATCCTTCTGACTGCCGCAGAGTCAGATTTAATGGATAAGTGTCTGTGACACTGCATCCTCCGCATCATAGTGGAGCATGGCAGGGAACACTTTAAGAGGTTCTGCGATGATGTGCAGAATGCTCAGCCCGTTACGGCCGAGAAAATCGAATTGCATCGTACTCAGCTGCACCCGCTGCCTGCATGGAACATCGATGAGTCCAAAATCATCGGGAACACCTAGGTCACTGATGTGATATACACAGAGCTCCAGGTCAAGGGTCTGTCCCATTGGAATTGGATTGTCAAGATATTGTGTGGTGACCAGCTCTCCATTGCCCGACTCCAGTCTCTCCTGAACATCCGCACTGGACATGAGGGGGAGTACTCCGGGTTTGGGTTGGGCATGTGGATGCTGGGCCTGTTCCATGGCAAGATAGCGGAAATGCACGGCTTCTTTGTTACACACTGGGTTGTCCCGCACTGGGGGATGCGAAACCCAGGCTCTCTTTTCTTCCACAATACTGTGCTTCACCGATCCCCGATTCTCTTGACCTCCCTTCCACCGTTTCGCATCTGCCATGACCTCGTATTTGTTTCTCTTTATATGTGCATACTTCACTGTCTGCTGCTTGTGTCCAGCAAAACATTGTTGGCCGAATGTGCAGACTCAATAACTTCTTTTGCTCAATTGGATGGGTATGTGGCCTTGATTCAAAAGAAATATGCCAATGCCAACCTTGTCTCAAAGCCCCGTTGGGAGTGGCTTGGTATGGTTGCACCGTGTGTCACCACCCTCCGCCATCTTTCTACCTCCATCATCAACATCCTTGGCTCAGACCAAGGCACAAAACATGCTCCCACTGACCTCTCCACTGATATTGAGCTCCTTATGGGTAGTTTGGCTGAGCATGAAGTCTACAAGATCAAGTCGCGTGTTTTTGCAGAGTGATGGCAATAGGGTGTGCACAAAACCACACATGAAAACACCCATTTTTATTTCATTTTGAACCTATTAGTGGGCAGAAGTGAGGCATTAGATTATGAGTGTACACCCTCCCTGGGGTGTAAGGTACATGATGGCCGAAAGTCAGTGTAACAAACCAATTAAGAAGGATTGAGTAGACTTGACAAGACAGCCCAAAAGGCTGTTGCAGCCTGACTATGATATTCAACACTGAGCTATAGATGGTGGTGGTAAACCATTGTCTGATGTGCTGGAGGTGAAACATCAGGGAACTGCTCAGAATTATTGACTTGCCGCTTCAATGGCGTCTGAATAGTCTGACAACTATTAAAGAAAGATATATGAAGTCAGGATTGGTACAACCACTTTAGGGCCGGCTTTGTGAATTGTGCTGCCGGATACCGGTTAGAATATAGCGCGGCCAGATACTGGAAGTCCAACTGATTAGATGGCACTAAAGACATGTTACCGAGTCAACTATTACCATTGTTACTCGGGCAGATCTGGCCGTTAGAAAGATGTGATCCTCGTATCAAGGCTGACTGATTGATATGAATGATGAGGATTGACACTACAGTATCGTGCCACTAGATATTTCACTGGCCACTATACTAGTTCAGACATTGTCGTGCCGCTAGATATTTTCAAGCTGCTTGATATTTACCACGAGTTCCACTGAGCTTGTGAAGTGCGGGACTGATTCAAATGTTGAATAGGACTTGACTGAAACTGACTTGATCAGTCAGAAAAGATGGAAACCAAGACAACTAAGCATGACTTATGGCGTGCTAGAGAAATACATGTGGAATAGCCCCAGTAGCAGGTCATAAGACCCATGGTTAAGATTGCCTTCTATGTCATTGGCCATTCACTACTCGGGCTCCCACCCTTCACTGTTCCTATTTATTCCATCTATCTCCTTTACTTCTCTTTAAAATTTATAAAAGCCAGCTATGTACTCTGTGTTAGCCAGTAACTATCCCCCCAGATATACGGGCAATATAGTAGACTCTAGATTTGTGAAAAGATATCAGAGACTTGAAGATGCACAGATAAAGATAGTAAGACACAGGACATTGACGGTGATTGATGTGCTCAGAACCTATATAAGAAACACACAAATAACCCCACTCAACTCACAATCGGCACAGAAACAGTCCAGAGACTGTTCCCAACAGCCAACAAACAAATTAAACAGCAATATCTGTACGTTTCTGAGATCCTGGTGAGTTACAGCCCCTAGTATAGGGCCTTGTAAAGGTTGTAGGGAGAGGTTTCGTATCTCAGAGCGACAAAGAGCAAGCTGTGTATAACGTGTTTCTAGACATGGTGAAAACATAGATTTATAGCTTTGCAGTGTGTGTGTGTGTCCAAGCGATAGAGAAACAATTTTAAAGTAGTCCCGTAGACTCAAGTAAGGTCCCTAGTTTATAGGCCAGATACATTCACAGAGCTTTCCCTAAAAGGTACTTTCTGAGCAGTGCACAGCAGTCATGTTTCCAAAGTTTTCCCTTTACGGTACTTTCTGAAACCCGCTGAAACGGTGCACTTCTTATATGACTAGGAATAGCTAATTGATAGGTATTGCGAACAAACACCCAAAACAACCAACCACAACCAATCTACCTCCAAAGATCTAAGTGCTTCTCTTTGTGAGTTTGGGTCCGGGCCGTAGTATGCGACCAGCAGGTTTGAACAAACACAAGTTTGATTTATAGGCTTCCAACAACACACTCTACAACGTACTAGCAATATGCAACCGCCAACAACAACACTGCTAGGAACCTAGGGATGGTCCGGGGGTGTGTTTATATGGGGTGGATACAAGATGGCTGGACCGCTAGGTCGAGAACACCAGGGCAGAGTATGTAGGTTTGTGAAAATCCTCGCTAAGGGCAGCCCCAAAGACTACTGAGGCTAACAACAAATGGACTTCAATCCTCAAACGGCAAGACTCTCCTTGACCGCTGACCTATTCCTTAACCAAGAACAGGAACCTTTCCGCTTTTATCGGCACTAGCTCACTACAAGCGCCCAGCTAGCGACCCAACACACTATGACAGAGCTTCCGTCTATATCGGGGTGAAGGCAAAGTAACTGACAAGTTATAGCCAAACTAGAGGTGGGGGCACCTAGTCCGTCTTCTTCTTAGTGGGCTCAAGCCAACACACAATCCACCTAGCAAGCGATCCAACACACTACGACAGAGCTTCCGTCTTGTCAGGGTGAAGGCAAAGTCACTAGCGCAAACTGCAGCTGGGTCTCGAAGAGAACACCCTTGTTTTATATGTGGAGGTCTAGGACCAACAACACGAAATCCTCAACTTAGTCACTCGATGTTTTCCAGAGTCCACAGTCTACTGATTCCAATATAAAGACTACTACAAGTGAAGTTCGGTATCAACCTCCACTAGCAGCCTGAGTCCACTAGCACCAGCTTCGTCCAAAGTCTGGGGCGTAATGTTCTTAGACCCTAGTCTGTCCTGCGCTCCCTTTTATACTACTAGGTTCGAGTTACATGTGAAAGTGAGCTGAATAATACAATAAGCAATATTAGATGATAAGAAATACGGTCAGCCAATGAGACAACTGCCGTTTGGTTTTGGGACTGGTTTGGTATATGCCAGGTCAGCCTCGCTGACCGGCTAGTGTTCAACCGTGAGTATATCAATGGATCCTCAGCCCTCCGTCTATGCCGAGCACCCCTTCCGGACCAACCGGCGATGTAGCCGGTGATCTAGGTCATCTCTACTCTGTCAGAGCGTCGATCTATTACATCTAGGCGACGCAGTGTTGCGACCGACATCAAATGGTCATAGCTCGTTGGTCAGAACGTCGATCCGCCCTCCGGTCATCGGTACAGGCTGTACGATCGTCCCTAGCTCCGTTCCAATAGCCTGCTTGCTATTCCCCTTCGCCCTAGCTGTACCCGATCGGGTACTAGCCGCGTGCCGCCTCATCTCATATGTCGTGGTATGTCTTTGTCAAAGCCCTAGCCGGTCGCTAGTCGGGTTATTCCGCCTAACACCATCTAGTCGCTTATCTAGAGATTAGATAGTACCACCGGTTACCGCGCCGAGCTTCCTAGCTCAAGGCATAGTCCCCTAGCTGTACTTCCATCGTAGATATCCGTCTGCTAGACCCTCGCTAGCTCCGTCGCAAGCCATCTCTGGACTACTAGAGTCTCCTAGGTCATGTCTCATGAATGTATGGGCAGTGGTTTAATCCCTGGTTGTTTGTACACTCAGCTAGCAGCTAGCGCGTCACACTAGTGCAGCCTCGTGCTACAGTCAGCAGTTAGGGCTCGCTCTGACTCTCCTTTATATCACCTAACAAGTGGTCTGCGTACTAGCTGATATGCTAGTAACAACAGAAGTGCTAGTTGCTTCCCATTGTATAAATACTGGTCATAGGAAATCGCAAAATTAGCCCTAGATGCCGCGCATTTATGTTACGCCGTTTCACCGCTCCGCAACAACAATAATGTTTCTTCAACAGAGTCCCAGTTCCAACAGATTCACAGAGTTCTTAACAGTTTCCAGGCAAAGCCCAAGTGCTTTTCCAGAATAATATATGATTCAGAAACAAATAAGATTTTGACTAATAAGGCTACTCTATAAGAGTGTGTTTGCCGGGGATCCCAGGTCAACCCAATGCGCAAGCATATAGCCCAATAGTTCGGGGGATGATGCTGTGTCTACCGTAGAGACACATCCGGATACTTATACAACTACCAAGACACAATTACAAAGCCCAAAACACAATCCCAATGAGTCAAATGTCCATTTAACCGCCTCTTTAGCCGCATTTCCATCGGTTGTTCTTCCGGGTGTCGCCTCCCATTGGTTCCCAACTGTGAGCACACCATGTTCCCTTGCCAATTACGAGGCAGGAACCCATCAGCAGCACCCCTGTATTATTCAGAGGGTGTGTCGATCACCAATAGATCGGCACTGCACTCGTTCGACCTGTTTCTGCTTCAACTCAGCTCTCCCCTCTGTTACAAGCGCGGAACTTGATAATACTCCTTTCACTCCAGAAAATGTAATGTCTTGGTGCTCCTGAAGATGCTCCTGATACCATTAGTATACGAACAAAAATAAGAGTGCTTGAAATTGTACCTGATATCCAACAAATATGTCACACTGGAATTGCAACCTGTATGGGAAGTACAAGAAATAATTCCAGGCCATCTGATATTCCCTGTTTCAGCTGCAATTTAGCTATGACTAATATTGCGACTGGTACTAAACGTATCAGTGCTGATTTACGTGCATCCGAAATGCCGTACAGTCCATTGAAACACTGTAACAAGAGCGCTCAGCATCTAGTGCTATTTTGCGATTTCCTAGGACCAGTATTTATACAACGGGAAAGCACTAGCACTTCTGAGGTGTTACTAGCACTCAGGACTCTGGCTAGGTGATATTATTCATTCTGTTTATCACATGTACCATGGACCTCAGTAGTATAAAGGGAGCACAGAACAGGCTAGAACCTCAGATTATTACACCCCAACTTTGTATGAAGTTGGTGCAGGTGGCCTCAGGTTGCTAGTGGAGATTGCAACACACTTCACAAGTAGTAGCTTTATTGGAATTAATACTGTTGACTCTGGACACGTCGAGATCTTAAGTTGAGGTTCCTGTTGTTGACTCGAGGAGTCTTCACGTATAAAACCAAGGGTGTTCTCTTTGAGAACCAGCTAGCAGTTGCGCTAGCAGCTTTGCCTTCACCCCAATATTATTGTAGTGTGTTGGATCGCCTGTTAGGTGATTGTGTGTTGACTCAAGCCCACTAAGAAGAAGATGGACTAGGTGCCCCCACCTCTAGACCGACTGTAACTTGTCAGTTACTTCGCCTTCACCCCGATATTGACAGAAGCGCTGTCGTAGTGTGTTGGGTCGCTAGCTGGACATTTATAGTGTCTATTGCCAATACAAGGTGGAAATGTTCCTGTTCTTGGTTAAGGAATAGGTCAGTGGCTTAAGGACTGCCTTGTCGCTTGAGGATTGAAGTCCCCTTGTTGTTAGCCTCAATAGTCTTTGGGTATCCCATTGCGAGGATTTTCACAAACCTACATACTCTGCCCTGGTGCCCGTGATCTAGCGATCCAGCCACCTTGTATCCAACCCATAAACCCTTGGCCATCCCGGGTGCTAGCGGTATTGTTGTTGGCAGCTGCGTAGTGCTAGCGTGTTGTTGAACAGCTTTGTTGAAGTCTAGCAGTCGAACTGTGTTTGTTCCAAACCCATTGGTCACATACTATGGCCCGGACCCAAACTCACAAAGAGAAGCACTTACATCTTTGGAGGAATAGATTGTTGTAGTGGTGGTTTTGTGGTTGTTTTGTGCAAGCCCGAATCTAAGCTATTTCTAGTCGTATATCAAGTGCACCGTTTCACCGCAAGAGTCTGTGGATTGTAACCTCGATGAGAATAACATAGAACTTGGAGTCTTTGTCCTTGCCATGGACTCTCAAGTGTTTATGGACAGCGGCCTTGTTGATCAGATGTCAGACAGATTTATGTGATAGCAGTGTGATGTCAGCCCCTACTCCACAGTTGCATTTAGCGCATTTTTGACTCAAAAACAGCCCTATTCCCTCGAGGATGGTGATTGCAAACTCACATAGGATGTAGCAATATAATATGAAGGCAATCTGAGCTTTGAGCGAGGGAATAAAGTTTTGAAAAGCAAAAGGTTTTTTTTTTGGTACTGTGATAGATTCGTGGAAGATTCTGGAAAGGAAATGTAGCAAATAATATTTAAGAGCGGGAGGGAACAGATCCCAATCAAGGTGATTAAATGTGATTAAGCTGTCTTCCCTCCGTCCACCAAAGACTTGGGTGCAGGGAAGAATATAGGTTGCTTCAAAAATGTTGAGGAGAAGTATAGGGCGAGTTCCAGTGGCATTGTAGCACACACGAGTCTTAGAAGGGGTGCATAGTAGGTGAGGTGCAAACACACAGACCGACTGATAGAGAATAACAAATGAGCTCAAAACAAGGAGGGATAGGTAATTCTGGAGGGTATCATCGCTGATGGTAGGCAAGGAGAATAAGGATGAAGGTAAAGATTGGTTGGACTAGGGGGGGAGGTAAACTTGTAGAGCATTGGTCTAGTTGCAAAAGCAAGTGTAAAGGCAGGAGGAAATCTCTAGCTGAGTATTAAAATGCTTGGTCCATATGAAGAAATGTAATAGAATGGAACAAATTAAAGTGTTAAAGAAGCCATTGATGTAAGCAGAAATAGTCTTGTACAAGTGAATGAAGATGATACGGTTGGGGCAAGTAATGGGAATACCAATTTCCCACATCCGAGATATCCAAGTATTGGTGTACTTAAGGTAAACTTGCCCTATAATGTTGGTGTTGAATCTGACAGCAAGCAGCTCATTGTGGAAGTCATGCACTGTGAGTGGAGGATAAGTGGTGAAGCATTCAATGTAGCAGGCATGTGGATACACTAATTTGAGTACATATGCATTGCCCAACACATGTGGGTTGGCAGTATGGTTTTGTTTCCAACAGTTTATCTTAAGCTGAATCTGTCATCCAAATCCACAATCAAAGGGATCCATACCTTCATCCCGGTCCTTGCAAAGGGTTGTGATTAATAGCTGTCCCATGTTTTAAGGAGGCCCTCATTCCAAATCTTTTTGTAAGGCTTCAAGCAGAAAAGGTGATGTGAGTGTTGATGAAAGGAATGAAAGGTTTTACAATCTGGATAGGGATAGGAAGTGGAAATGAGTGAAGCTGAGAATAAAGGGAGAGGGCAAAGCACACACTTGCTAGAGACAAGAAGATGAGAAAAAGCAAGCAAGACAAACATGGGTGATGGGGGAAAAGCACGCACTTGCTAGAGACAAGAAGGTGAGAAAAAGTGAGCAAGACAAACATGGGTGATGGGGGAAAAAGCACGCACTCGCTAGAGACGAGAAGGCGAGAAAAAGTGAGCAATACAAACATGGGCGATGGGGGAAAAGCACGCACTTCCTAGAGACAAGAAGGCGAGAAAAAGTGAGGAAGACAGACATGGGTGATAGGGGAAAAGCACGCACTTGCTAGAGACCAAGGCAAGAAACAGTGAGCAAGATAAACATGGACGATGGGGGAAAAGCACGCACTTCCTAGAGACGAGAAGGCGAGAAAAAGTGAGCAAAACAAACATAGGTGATAGGAGGAAAGCATGCACTTCCTGGAGAAGAGAAGGCAAGAAAAAGTGAGCAAGACAAACATGGGCGATGGGGGAAAAGCATGCACTTGCTAGAGACGAGAAGGCACGAAAAAGTGAGCAAGACAAACATGGGTGATGGGGGAAAAGCACGCACTCGCTAGGGACGAGAAGGCGAGAAAAAGTGAGCAAGACAAACATGGGCGATGGGGGAAATGCACACACTCGCTAGAGACCAGAGGGCGAGAAAAAGTGAGCAAGACAAACATGGGCGACGGGGGAAAAGCATGCACTCGCTAGAGACCAGAAGGCGAGAAAAAGTGAGCAAGACAAAGATGGGTGATGGAGGAAAAGCACACACTTCCTAGAGACGAGAAGGCGAGAAAAAGTGAGCAAGACAAACATGGGCGATGGGGGAAAAGCACGCACTCGCTAGAGACCAGAAGGCGAGAAAAAGTGAGCAAGACAAACATGGGTGATGGGGGAAAAGCACGCACTCGCTAGAGACCAGAAGGCGAGAAAAAGTGAGCAAGACAAACATGGGCGATGGGGTAAAAGCACGCACTCGCTAGAGACCAGAAGGTGAGGAAAAGTGAACAAGATAAACATGGGCGATGGGAGAAAAGCATGCACCGGCTAGAGACGAGAAGGCGAGGAAAAGTGAGCAAGACAAACATGGGCGATGGGGGAAAAGCATGCACTCGCTAGAGACCAGAAGGTGAGAAAAAGTGAGCAAGACAAACATGGGTGATAGGGGAAAAGCACACACAAACTAGAGACCAGAAGGCGAGAAAAAGTGAGCAAGACAAACATGGGCGATGGGGGAAAAGCATGCACAAACTAGAGACCAGAAGGCGAGAAAAAGTAAGCAAGACAAACATGGGCGATGGGGGAAAAGCACACACAAACTAGAGACCAGAAGGTGAGACAAAGTGAGCAATACAAACATGGGCGATGGGGAAAAAGCACACACAAACTAGAGACAAGAAGGCGATAAAAAGTGAGCAAGACAAACATGGGCGATGGGGGAAAAGCACGCACTCCCTAGAGACAAGAAGGCAAGAAAAAGTGAGCAAGACAAACATGGGCGATGGGGGAAAAGCATGCACTTGCTAGAGACGAGAAGGCACGAAAAAGTGAGCAAGACAAACATGGGTGATGGGGGAAAAGCACGCACTCGCTAGGGACGAGAAGGCGAGGAAAAAGTGAGCAAGACAAACATGGGCGATGGGGGGAAATGCACACACTCGCTAGAGACCAGAGGGCGAGAAAAAGTGAGCAAGACAAACATGGGCGACGGGGGAAAAGCATGCACTCGCTAGAGACCAGAAGGCGAGAAAAAGTGAGCAAGACAAAGATGGGTGATGGAGGAAAAGCACACACTTCCTAGAGACGAGAAGGCGAGAAAAAGTGAGCAAGACAAAGATGGGTGATGGAGGAAAAGCACACACTTCCTAGAGGCGAGAAGGCGAGAAAAAGTGAGCAAGATAAACATGGGCGATGGGGGAAAAGCACGCACTCGCTAAAGACCAGAAGGCAAGAAAAAGTGAGCAAGATAAACATGGGCGATAGGGAAAAAGCATGCACCTAGAGGCGAGAAGGCGAGAAAAAGTGAGCAAGACAAACATGGGCGATGGGGGAAAAGCACGCACTTCCTAGAGACGAGAAGGCGAGAAAAAGTGAGCAAGACAAACATGGGCAATGAGGGAAAAGCACGCACTTCCTAGAGGCGAGAAGGTGAGAAAAAGTGAGCAAGACAAACATGGGCAATGGGGGAAAAGCACGAACTTCCTAGAGGCGAGAAGGCGAGAAAAAGTGAGCAAGACAAACATGAGCGATGGGGGAAAAGCACCCACTTCCTAGAGACGAGAAGGCAAGAAAACGTGAGCAAGACAACCATGGGCGATGGGGGAAAGCACGCACTTGCTAGAGACAAGAAGGGGAGAAAAAGTGAGCAAGACAAACATGGGTGATGGGGCAAAAGCATGCACTTCCTAGAGACGACAAGGTGAGAAAAAGTGAGCAAGACAAACATGGGCAATGGGGGAAAAGCATGCACTTCCTAGAGACGAGAAGGTAAGAAAAAGTGAGTAAGACAAACATGGGCGGTGGGGGAAAAGCATGCACGAGCTAGAGGCGAGAAGGTGAGAAAAAGCGAGCAAGACAAACATGGGCGATAGGGGAAAAGCACGCACTCGCTAGAGACGAGAAGGCGAGAAAAAGTGAGCAACACAAACATCGGCGACGGGGGAAAAGCACGCACTTCCTAGAGACCAGAACGTGAGAAAAAGTGAGCAAGACAAACATGGGTGATGGGGGAAAAGCACGCACTTTCTAGAGACGAGAAGGTGAGAAAAAGTGAGCAAGACAAACATGGGCAATGGGGGGAAAGCACGCACGAGCTAGAGACGAGAAGGTGAGAAAAAGTGAGCAAGACAAACATGGGCAATGGGGGGAAAGCACATACTCGCTAGAGACAAGAAGGCGAGAAAAAGTGAGCAAGACAAACATGGGCAACGGGGGGAAATGCACGCACTTCCTAGAGATGAGAAGGCGAGCAAAAGTGAGCAAGACAAACATGGGTGATGGGGGAAAAGCACGCACTCGCTAGAGACAAGCAGGTGAGAAAAAGTGAGCAAGCCAAACATGGGCAATGGGGGAAAAGCACGCACTTCCTAGGGACCAATGGAATCTCAATTAGTATACTAGGAACACCATTACCATTCATGATTGGCCCACCATGCACTTTTGCTTTTATTAATATGTTTGAAATTCCTTGCATCTTGTCTTTATTGGCATGTTTCTGCAAGATCATCACTCTTCTCCCTCTCTCCCCCATATTTTGATCTCACCTTCAATAGCCCCCACCCTGCAGCGGCCACATCAAGGAATACTGACCACGATTCTTCTTTCCAGACATCGACAACCACTCCCTCCACCATCTGTTCAAACAGGTTCTCCATCCTCCCATCCTCCCATGTCATGCTTCCTTCCACCGCCTTTCGCAAGTGTTTATACCAGTGTTGAACAGAATACTTCACAACAACATCAGACTGGCTCCCTGCCTTGACAATGACTGCCAAACAGCTTCTTGCTGTTACAAAGTGTGCATGGGCTGTGAGGATATGGAATTCCTCTGGGGCATGCCCATCCATGATATAATCACGGAAAGATTTGTGCATTTGCGGTGTTGCTCTCTCAAACGATGTGGTCATGCCTGGAATCAAGACACTGCGAAATTGCTGGAGGAAGTGTGCAACATCAAACTCGTCTTCCGGAATGTCGGCCAGTAAAGCAATGATTTGGCCAATGGTAAATGGCTTCTCAAGAATGAGAATGGTTCCGATAATGTGCCGAAATCCAGCCAGTCGAACCTCGCACAGTTGTTCATCCTGTGCCAGATTATCTATGTCCTCAAACGAGGTCAAAATAAGCCTGTATAGGTCCTCGAGCTGACCAATACCCATTTGGGTAAATTGATCAAAGACCCGTTTTTGAGAGGCCTTCCCATACTGGTGAATCTGCTGCCCAATCCACTGAAGAGCAGTTGCAGCATAGTGAAAGAGGCCATTTGCTTTTCCAGATAACTTCCACAATTGGTCTTGAGTTGGCCAATTATCCCATCCCGTTGGTGTAATTTTCTGCATCCTCACAACGATGAAGTTGTGAACTTCAGACACAGATGATTCTGTCATGAGGGGACACTGCTTAAACACTGCGAGCTCGAGAGTTTTAGATCTGGATATGTCAGCCCAGTGCTCTGGCCGAGAAGTAATGAGGAATCGGACATTATCAGGAAGTTTACAGCCTCTTGGTGCAACTGGTGACAGAATCTCCATTACACTCTCAGCGGCATCTTGGAGCTCATCCAGTGCATCAATGAGGATGACGACAATGTCACGAGATTTGGAGAGTTCCCAGATCGGAGCTAATAGAAGTGCCTCTACTTGCTCTTTCCGCGAAGAAGGGAAGCCATTCTTCAATTTCTCCTGGATGATGTAAGCAGCATCTGGAGAGAATTCGGCAAGCTGCAGTGCAATAGTGGTAATAATTTTGCCTGGATTGATTGTTTCGGGGATGTTACGAGAGATAAAGAACTGAGCTGCAACAGGTGTGCCCTTCTTGCGAAGATTGTCCACAATAGTTGCAGAGAGTGTTGATTTGCCGCTGCCTGCTATACCTGTGATCCAGAAGATACATTTGCGGCTAGAAGGCTCTGGAGATAGCCATTGCATGATGTCTGTTTGGATATCTACACGAGTACCAGGTGCACAAAGACTCTTGCTCTGATCTGTAAATTTGTGCTGTGTTGTAATATGGTTGGCAAGCTTCTCCTTGAGAGATTGCAATTCTTTGAATCAGTTCATCAGCTTCAAAATTTCCACAAGCCATAGAAGAGCATACTAGTTGCATGGGGATCTGTGAGAGTGACATTGCTGTCGTGGATATCAAACTTGGGTCCTTCACCTCGCCCACCAGGACCACCCTGTTTTCCACCCTGGCCTCCGGAGCCCCCAGCCCCACCATGAACTAATGACCAATGAATGAGCCGTGACTTACACCTAGATTCATATAATATAATAAATACCAGACACGTTATATGTTGCTCCAACTGGCATAGTGAATCATTCTGAGTGGGCAAGCAAATATGAGTTAGGTATCTCGAGATGACTCACCAGGCATTGACTGCACAGTATCCGACTTATCTGGGTGTGTTTGTGAATTGTTGCAGATATGTGGAATAACAAGACGTACGATTCTTAGCGGTATCACCCCTTTTCACCGAATCTTCCTCGTTATCGGCACGCCTGGGTGCACTTTTAGGGTTAGATGGCAAGACTAGGTTGAGGCAGTAAGCAGTGGCTGGAATGCAAACGAAGAGACTCACTCGCAGATGCACCGGGTGACAATCCTTGCCTGTTAGATGGCGTTGGTGTCGTGCTTCGAAATGGCTGTGGATAGGGTGCCGGACTGCGCTTCCGAGGGATTCTGCGCCGGTCGACCAAGGTGGTCTTGGGCTGCTTTGGGTGGTCAGACATGGCCGTTGTAGAAAGTAAGATGGAAAGGACGTTGCAACGTGTGGTCGATGCTCAATTCCGAGTCCCACCTCAATCGATCTTGACAGGTTCTATATACCTGCCATGCCGCGAGGACAGGGTTCTTGAATTCGCGCCCCAAAACCCACGCTTTGACTGTTCGGGAGTAATAGGGGCACAAACGACGCTAAGGAATGGAATGCCAGGGATTTTAAAAATGGTTAAGCGGGTGCAGCTTAAGAGAAGTCTTGCTCTCGAGGCTGGTTAGCCAAGTGTGGTTGGTGGTCGATCTTAACAGTGTCGTCCTGAACCAGCCTGAACCACCGGCAGATCTGAGATCTGGGGATCTCAGCTGATTAGGCCCGGGCCTCCGAAGGCCGTCACTCAATCGCATCAATCAACTTGATGTCCGATGCCATGGCCCTTGGCTTCTCATCCGTCTAATCTCGGTCCATGCTGCTCGAATCTCCGCGCTAGCACCTCACTCAGATTTGGAGCGCCCTCTCCACCCACGCCCCTGGCGTGGACCACGACCTGCGCATACTCCGCTATCCCGTCCTCGCACCGCTGGCTGGCGTATACACCCCCCTCTTCATTCCAGCGCTCACCGATATGCGCTCGTCCGCGCGCACCGGCATGCAGATCCAGTCTTGACAGGCGTCCATCTCGTATCCATCCGCAATCGACACCCTCGCGCACGACTCACGCATGCAAGGTCACATTCCTTTGATGCTGAGCAAGCGCGCGTATCCTGGCGAGGATGGATCACGATCTGTACGCGCGGCTCTCTGTGCCTCCCAACATGCCGCCCGCCGCCGCCCTCTTCTCCATCTATAGCAGCTCGACTTCCTCCTTCGCGCGCTCGCACCTGCACGCATCGCAGGCTTCACGCACACGGCGACCTTCCTCCACGTCCGGTGCGCGACGCAACTCTCGAGTGCGCCCCGTTCGCGCGCACAGTTCTCCGCGTACCGGGACGAGGGCGTATATGGATCTTGACGAGGTGAGTGTTTTGGGTCGTCTTTTTACTTTCTTCTCCATTGTCGCTGGTCTTGATTTACTCCCTTTTTACATACATACACCCTCCTACCGTCCACTCTTCCTCGCCTCATTTCCTCACGCACGCTCCCCGCACTTCTCTGCTCGACCATGATCCACCCTCTCCTTCGTTCCCCCATCGCATCCATGGCGCGTGCGACTTCACTCCTCTTTCTTATCCACCAATGATCCTGTCTTTTTGTTCGCGCTAGCATCGTCCTTCCCCCTTGTTTCCCTTCCTATCCTGGCCCTCGTCGTCCGCCGTTGTTCGCTTCTTCCCCCTGTTCTTCTGCGCACGCCGACTGCGTGTCCTTGGTGCTTATGCCTTCGCTCCGCTCCTTCTCATTTGCACGCCACACGAATCACCCTTCCGTCCACCTGCCCCCTCACTCCGCCTTGCTCTTTCCCTCTCCTCTTCGGTCTCTATATACCAGCATGCACGACGCCAACACCCTCTCTTCACAGAGCCCTGCGCGCCACCTCTTCCTCCATCATCGCCAGTACCACTGCACGAGACTCTGCGCACAAAGCCGCGCCTGAAGCCCAAGCGCAGCACTATGCGGACTACGCCGCGGGGTTTGCCCTCAAGCTCCACTGTACCGATATCGGTCCTTTCTCGACGGCTCCGCTGCCCACGCCCGCCAGGGCCACACACTGCGGTGGAGTGGGCAGTTATTTTGTGGGTGAGTCTTTTCTTTCCCCGTTTTTTCGACTGTGGCGATGTGGAATTTGGGGGTTCTCTCTTGCATGTTTCGGTGCGAGAGGTTCTGCGGGGCGGGCATTTCCGTGTGGTGCAGGTCGTGCGTCGCGGTCCCGCGCTTGCCTGTGGATGCGCGGACGGCGCCCCAGCTTTCTTGACGCGCTCTACCCGTTGCATGGGCGTCCTGTCTGGGCTTTCTGCCCTTGCTCTTCGAGTTTTGTGCAGCATGCTCCGCGTACGGCACTTTTTCGCGTGGAGCTCGCAGATGTCGGCGATCTCGCTGGAATTCTGATCCTACTGAGAGAGGGCGGAGGAGTGGCACTTCGGCTGTCTCACCTTTTCGCGAGACATGCATTCCCGCCTTCAGCAGTTTTCGTTCTCCAACTTCATTCGGGCGCGCTGTATATTCCGCGCCTCCCCCGTCGTTGTCCCTCGCTCGTTTGATGAAGGTCGGACGAAGGAGTGGTGCATATACGCAGCGGGTGACTTAGCTCTCATTTCACTTCGCGTTTCATTACTATTACCTTTATCTTCTCGTGGACTATATCAACACGAGCTCGATACCTCCATGCACCACCCGCGTGATTAGGGGATGCTCTTGGCTGCTCCTCATCGTCCTAGAGCTGCTCGTCGTCGGGATGTGGCTGTGCCTTGTGATGACTATTTCGACTTTTATCTTTTCGCTGTTGTTTTTTGCTGGGAGGGAGATTTCGCTTAACCACGCCTCGCACCTGTTACGCACATTTCTCTTTATCATTCCTTTCCATTCGTCCATCCCAATATCTCTCCTCTCGTATCGTACATCTCATATATACTTTGCCCGCCCCTACTTTGCATGCCTGTACACAATGTGTGCTTCTGCATCCTAATATATTCCTTCCCTTTTCCTGCGCCAGTGCCTCAACATGATCTGCCAGCCGTCGTTTTGTATCCTACCCAATATATCTGGCCCGTTCGCGCGCTTCTATTTACGGTATCCTCTTTTGCAATCAAGCACAATTCTATCTTGCGTTGTGCTGTCGGGCGGCCGGACCTCTCTGGGCTGCTCGGCGAACATACATATATACATTTGTTGTTTGACTTTTACGGTTACCCCGAGCGAAATTTGTACAACGCAAAAAACTTACACTCGCCGCTTGCGGTTATCCAGAAAACCGTGGATCGCACGCACTTGGATCGCACTCCAAGGGCTTGGAGTCTGGAAATTACTCCAGAGCTCTACAGGGAACAATGGGATGAGTGGTAATCGCTCCAGGCAAGAGTTTGATTTAAAAAGACAAAAAACGACCGGAAGCAGTGCTTGCGCCGTCGCTGTAGAAGCTAGGACTCTCGCCGCGAACCTAGTGATGGGAAAGTTCGGTTCGGTTCAGGTTCGGGCTGCTTTTTCCCGAACGCCGAACCTGAACTTCGGTTCAGGTTCAGCAATATGCTGAACCCCGAACCTGAACTTGCGGTTCAGGTTCAAGGCGGTTCGGTTCGGCGTTCAAAGGTGTTCGAACGCCGAACTGAACCGAAATTTTCCGGTGAAAAACAACCTCATAAAAAAGCCGTCGCATGACCTTTCTTAATCTAGAAGGTAAACCCGCTCGCCTGGAAGGTCTCACGCAATTACCTCATCCCATTTTTGACAGGGGGGCCTCGAAATGCTATGCCGTACGGTGCTCTGATCGGTGATCAAGACTTCAATCCAAGCGGTATGGGATACCGCCCAAGTCAAAAGTAACGAAAATATTGAGGATATTTCAGAAGTACACTACATGAAGTATTCGTCGTCATCTACATCCATTGCATCAAGGAAACCATAGTTTTCTGCGTCAAGTTCTGCGATGAGAGCATCAATGTGGTTGGCGGCGTCCTTGCTAGCACTGATGTGGCCGTTTCGATAAGCGCTTTTGAGCAGCTGCAGCGCTTCGAAAATTTCGGCAGTCAGCTTGTTGCGCAATTTGGTACCAGTGAGACTCCCGCTCGAGAAGGCGCGTTCCGCAGGGTGTCACCTGTCACTGAACCTTTGGTCGAAAGTCTACAGTACGCGACGCGCTGATTGACCGTGTTGTGGCGGAAACTTGCGCAAATATCGGCCTGATTTCGGCCGTCGGTTCGGCGGTTCGAACGCGTTCGAACGCGTTCAGCAAAAATTCCTCCTGGGTGAACCCCGAACCTGAACTTCGGTTCAGGTTCAGGAATCTGCTGAACCTTGAACCTGAACTTCGCGTTCAGTTCGGTTCAGTTCAGGTTCGAACCGAAAGTCCGAACCGAACTTTCCCATCACTACGCGAACCTCCAGATCAAAGAAAAGCACCAGCGTATCAGCATAATTTGGAGCCTTGAACATCGCAAGCCAGATGCTAGACGGCGACAGAAAAGCACAGTGAATAATATTGCCGTCAAGTTAAGGTTGAGTTAAGGAGAGTGCAGAAAGGCTACGGAAGAACCCGATGGATATGCGATACCGGGAAACTGAACGTCACCTGTCGCACGGTGATGGCCGTGATGGCAACTGTCAAAGGACTTGCGCGTGATCGGAGCAGCGGGCGCCAAGTCCACCTCTGTACAGCCTCTGTAGGTATACTGTTCGATTTCGTTCAATTCGTAGGACCATTTTGGGTGTGACATCGCCTACGAATTGCCCCTTTCGTACGGGGCCTTGTGACAGCTGTGACTTACCAAAACTTTCGTAAGTCTGCCGACACCCCGATTTTTACGCGCCGGAGCCGGCGGGGATGAAGAAGAAGAGGGGAGAAGCAGGAGGAAGCGAAAACAGAATCGGCGGTATCTGGGTTGGTTGCGGCACGACGACGACGACGGCTCCGATGTCGAGGAGCGTGAGTTTGCGTGAGATGCCGGCCGCATGTCAACTGTCCATCAGCGGGTGTATTTCGTCAACCGATGTACTTATTTAGGTACTCAATCATCCCTGCGGGGCCGCTCCGCCGTTTTTTTTCGCCATTTTTCGCCCATTTTCGAGTTGGAGGGAACCTTTCGTATGACCCCTTTGTGACGCTGTGACCTACAAAATTTTTCGTACGAATCGAGGCTTGTGACCTGTGACCCTACGAATTGAAGGAAATCGAACAGTATGTTTAACAATTTAACAATGTGCTATTCATCTACGTATAAATTATACTTAGGTACGGATACCTCGATGAACCCAAGAGTAATAGGAAATGATAGTCGTGAAGTCGTAAGTGAGTATCGTAAGAAATCGTAAGTATCGTAAGCCTTAGGTCGCTTGAAACCCCTTCGCGCCCTAATCAGCGGGAGGTCCAAGTGCCGGCCGTAAGGGAGGGAGGGTCAGAGCAGCCTGCCTCCCGCAGCTCGTGCAGCCGTAGTCCGCTGTATGCTCCCAAATATCCTGCCCGCCAAACGAATCGCGCTTGTGTGCCAATCTGCCGAGATGTGACTGGACAGTTTGCGTCTTTTGACAATGTCGGGGACCACAGTGGCAGTAACATGGTCGCGGATTCTCGGTATTTGGCCGACGTAATACTGCGAGATTTTTAGCGGCCATGTCTCTGCGTCATCTGTGAATAGACACTTAGCTGCATGCACAATCCACTGTTGTTGTTCTCCAGGAATTCCTGCCTCCGCTAATTTGGCAGTGGTTCGAACGACCAGCTCGTTGGCTGACTCCTCACGCCATTCGGCGAAAAGAGTGCAGTCCACAAAGATGTGGTGCATGCTCTCAACGGCAAGGCACCCCAGCCTGCACATGTAGGAATCGAGTTTTGCCCTCGATTCTAAAGTCTCCGCCGTGGGCAGATGGCCGGAACGCGCGTACAGTTGGATGACAGCCGAATGAGCTGAAAGGGCATGGGTATATGGGTAGTCGGGTGGAGGGGTCGTATCGTGGACCCAGGTAAGCATGCGCATTCGGTTTCCGATCGCGAGTTTTGATGCGGTGCTTGTCGCGAGGAAGAAATCCACGAAGCTCTGGGCATTGGATTCGATCCAACCGTCCGCGACGGTGCGGAACGTGAAGGATAAATTTCTGCGCGCCAGACGCGTAATGATCAGCCTCACGATTCATCTGAGCAGGAAGTGTCAACTCAGCGGAATGCCCCCGCGTATACGTCATGATTGCGGGCCCTTCCCGAGTGAGCTCGAGAATCCACCTGTAGTAAGCCCTCCCGTTCATGCCCCGCAAGCGGGACTCTTCCCACACCCGGGTGCAGATGTCGTCGATGAGATGGACGGAATTTTGATGATCAGAGTAGAAGAGGGGGGTTGGTCCTTTGTTCCGGCGAAGAATCAGCGCTACGATGTGGCCCATTAATTCACCATGTAGGATAGAAAGGTTACGCCCCTTTAATTGAACAACCAGTGTCATAGGGCCCGTCGCCGCCGCAGTAACATGTCGAGACTCGTTCAGGGAGGTGGATGCGGGGATCATAGATCCGTCGGTTCCCCAAATCTCTGCGCCGTCAACGGTGGGCGAAGGCTGTAGTGCACAGCACACAGCCAGTTGCCGAATATTTGCTTCGGCCCATCCTCGTCGCTCTGCACGGGACGCAAGCAGGTCTTCGGGGCCGTCAAAGAGCCACTGCACGGGCATCAAATGCACGGCCGTCACAATTTTCCCCCAGTTGACCTTTTGGGTGTCCGTCCAGCGGCCATGTCGTCGAGCCGACCAGTCCACCTTGAAGACGAGTCTTCCGCTTGAATCTCTGTGCCAGAAACCCAAGTCAGCCAGCAACCGGATTCCCTTACTATGCATGGTCCGGATGGTGTTGCCGTCGGGATTTCCCAGTCCTCCTGGGCGGTTGTGGTTACAGAGAGAAACGACGTGGGAAAGTGAGACATCACCGCGAAGAATTTCGTGTTGGTCCGTCATTCTCAACGAGAGCACCTCGTCCATTGAGGTCATCACACCTTGAGCCGTGATCCATGCGGTGGGAATCTTCACCTAAGGCAGCCACTATTCGGATGCCGTAAGGACCTCTTAGGTACATTAGCTTGTAGTACGCTAATGTGCCTATGAGGTCCCTGTCGGCGTCGGAGTTGGTCACTGTTTACGTCCCAGTGACGTCGGGCAATCACCGCTTGCCATCATTCGCCGCCTCCGCCTCAGGCTCCGCCTCCGCCTCTGCCTCCGCCGCCCGCGCACCAAAACAGCAGGGGCAACTGTGAAACCAACATATGCAATCCCGACTAAAATCCTCAAAGCCAGGCCACCATCGGGTCCAGTTTCCATACCAATCGCCTTGGAAAATGGCCTCTGTCGCCTACTTACTGGCTCCCAAAATCCCCTATAAAACATTCCAAACCACGCGGCAGACTGTCTGGTGGGTCAGTACGCCAGTCAAACCCACCCCGCTCAAGGGACCCTGACCCAGGGCCGTAAAATGTCCGCCCACTCAGCAGCATGCGTCACATTGTAGGTGTCAGAGGCCTCGAACATATCGTCCATTTCAGCACATCTAGCTTAGTACGAGCTCCGGCGGAGCAAGTAATACACAATATACAATATGGTGGCAGATAGGTGACACCAAACAAGAAAGATATAGACACAATATGATACAAAGTCCAGTGATACATCGTCCGGTACCCAAGGAAGTGAGAATCACGACAAACCATTAAATGCAGCACGAGTGTAGATGATATTCAAAAAAAAAAGTACCCGCCCCACCTCACTGAGGAGGCGGTTGATGCCGTTGCAAAGCGGCAAATCTGGCTAGCGCCCCAGAGAGGAGGGTGGCAATTGCACCAGCACTATCATGTGGTCGCTGATCATGAGGATGCGGAAGGGGAGGGGATTGACGGGCAGACCAGAGGGAGCGGCAGATGCAGGGGGTGCAAGAGGTGCATCAGCAAGAGGCAAAGGCAAAGGGGAGGCGGGACCAGAGGTGGAGGCGGTGGCAGCTTCACGCTTCTTTCAAAGGGAGTGGGTGCACGGACAAGCCTGCTTGGGCTTGGGCTTAGTGGGTACCTCAGCACCGCAAGACCCGATGTAAGAGCCGTTGGCACGAAAATATGCCTGCCCAATGGGCTGGGCATTGTGCGGCGAATACACTGTCCCATAAAATTCTTGGAGCAGGCCCCACCTGCCGTTGTGACGTTGGGGAACCATGTTGTCGTCGTCACAGTCAGAGTTGGGCATCATCCATCGGGGGGGATGTGATAAATCGATCCAGGACTGACAGAGAGGGTTACAGGGAATGAAGGCTTGTTTAGAGCAACCAGCTCGGGGCCGAGTCGCGGGAGGCCGGAGATATGGTTGAGGGAGTTTGTTGGAGGTATCTGTGCCACTTTGCAGTGTCGTTTTAGCAGTCTGGAGGTTGAGCAAACCACTTTTCCACGATTTAGGAGAATTGATATTATGGCCATTAGAGTACACCAAAGAAGAAAAGAGACATACTGAGGGTTGTGAGAGTATATTAGATCACCCTGTTGACGGGCAGAGGCCTTGGCGTCGGCGGCGAGGGTGACGGGCACGTCGGCTCATGAAAGTGGTGGTAGTTGAAGTGAGAGTTATAATAGGAACTACCTGACCTTTCGGCCGAAGTCGTGAACGGCATTTCAAAGGCATGGAACAAATCTAGAAAAAAATCAATAAGCAAGGGGCAACATGGAACACCCGATTGCGCACTTAAAAGGTAATGCTTGCAAATAAGACGCGTCCATAACAAAAATAACGAGAGAGGACGACCGTTATACGGCCCCTCATTGGTTGATGGATTGAAGTAAGTGGCAGCGGCGTTGACGTGTAACGCTGTCAGTGGCGGGAGGCGGACGTTGTCAGAGTCGAGAGCAGAGGCATCGGAGCCACGACGTAGTGCACGTGAGCACATCAGTGGCGCCGTAGCCTCTGTTTCACTACTCCCACACCGGGGTTTGTTTTGTCTGGCCTGGCTACAATTAGAATCTGTTTTACCCCGCACATTTGACGAACACACAAGCTGCAATTACCTGCCGGATGTGTCTATGCTACCCGTGTGGTAGGTCTCTGAGCTCATCAAAATGCAACCAAAAATTCAGCACCTCCAACACCCAACTCCGACACCTCCAAGATGAACCCGAGCGTCCCTTCCTCCCTCGCCTGCGATGATCGGTATTTTCGCTCCATACGCCGCCTTGGCTTTCAACACAGAACAGGTCAATTTTGTAGGCAAAAAGGTGAGGTTTGACCCCGTCACCTACAACAGCTGACTCTGGCGGGTTGAGAAACTTCTTCATGCTGACTCTGACTACGACAATAACGATGTTCCCCAGCGTCGCAACGGCAGGCACGGCCCGCTCCAAGACTTCGCCCGCATCATTCTTCGCCAATCCGCCTCCATCTTGTATACTGCTACAGATGTTGTACTAATAGCCTTTTATACCTTCTTGGACCTTGTAGAAATACGTCAATGACATTACTTTCTTGTATTATCAAGCCCAGAGACGTCGCTACCAGAACAGATTAGATTGGTAGCAAATCTCTTCATGATGCAAGAATCTACTCGTCCTGTCTCGTTTCCAACCTTGCCTTCCATCCAGGAAGCTCGCAAGCTCGCTGCTGGAGCTCGCATTAAACTAGATCTGCTGAAATTGATGTGATCTTCAAGGCCTCTGATACCTACATTGTGGTCCGTGCTGTCAAGTGGGCGGATCTGTTATGGCCTTAAGCCGGGGTCCCTTGAGCGAGGTGAGTTTGACTGGCGTACTGACCCACCAGAGAGTCCGCTGCGTGTTCTAGAATGTTTTACGCGGGATTTTGGGAGCCAGGAAGTGGGCGACAGAGGCCGCTTTCCGTGATGATTGGGACGGAAGCTGGACATGGTCACCTGCCATCAAGAAGTTTGGAAGGGTATGCTTGCATACGTTGGTTCCGCAGCTGCTCCTGTTTTGATTTGCAGGGAGGGAGGCGGGAGGCAAAGGCGCGGCGGAGGCGGAGGTGGCGGATGATGGCAAGCGGTGATCGCCCGACGTCACTGGGACGTAAACAGCGACCAACTCCGAAGCCGACAGGGACCTCATAGGCACATTAGCGTACCACAAGCTAATGTACCTAAGAGGTACTTACGGCATCCGAATAGTGGCTGCCTTAGGTGGGAATCTTCCTGTAATAATGTGTGAAGCCCTTGCCCAGCCCACATTTGTCAAGCAGGTAAACACAGTGATTAATATTACAGGTCCACTCGCAGAGTGTGATGCGCGCCAACGAGCGATAGGCCGCAGTGTGGTGATTTAGGTCTCGGGCGAGGCCCTCGATTGCGATGCTAGCATTGATTCTTGCTATCGATGGGAAGCCGAGTCCATGGTGCGACACTGGAAGTGTCAGGATCTTTGAATTAGGAGAGAACGGCATTCCGAGTATGGCGTGAATCTTCGACGAGATGCAAGTGTCCAATGCCTCTGCATCGGGCTGTTTGATGGGCTGCAGCGAGAGCAGCGCCCGGCATCTTGAGACAATGTTTTGCGTGACCATTTTCCGCAGAAGAGTTATCGGGAGTCTGCCCGTCATCCTAGGGAAAGTGAAAGCATCGATAATGTCCTTCATCTCGTTAAAGCGCACACCTGGGTCATCCACTTTTGCATTCAAAAAATCAAGACCGTTCCTGATGACAGGGACCTCAAAGTTCTTCACAGTCCAGGGATTGACGCCAGGCTCAATGGTGACCGACGGGAAGGAAATTCGATCTGGCGGGTTCGGGTCCTTGTCGTTCAGAATGTACGCAAAAGTTTTGGACCACTGAGTTAGCCAACCGTAGGCAAACTGGAACCGTTCCATGTGAAGACAAAACTTTTGGGCCGTGTGCAGGGTTTTCGCAAATATGAAAGAGTCGTCTGTAGCTTCAACCATGGTCACCGCGACCTGGAGCTTGTTGGCCGAGACGTGCGGGTCAGCCTTCAAGGAGTTGGTGGTGGTAACAATAAGTGTGTCAGGGTCCAGAGCAGAGAGGTCGTCCAGGAATTGGTGCCCGAGGCTCGTAGTGTATATCGCCTTGAGAGGAGAAGCCGGACCGCCCTGTTTTGTGACGTCGCTGACGACGATCGCGTCTGTGGGTCCGTAGTAGGTACAAATTCGGCATTTGGTGTCCGTCTGCGCAGCTCTGTCTAGGTCAATAATGGATTGTGGGAGACCATACGCCACGACGGCATCATAAAAACCTTCCGGTGCCATATAATCGAAGCCCTTCATTTGGTCGCGTTTCAGAGCGTAGACAGTCTCCTTGTGTCTCTCCGACCATGTCTGGATACCGGACAAGAAGCTCATAAGGTCGCGAGTTTGCAACCCCCTGCTGCACGGCGACCTGAGTTTCCAGAACGATACCCATCCTCGAAGAGTACGCTGTCAACTCAGTTGTGAGCCAAGAAATCGGGGAGTTTGCCAAGAAGTTGGAGAGGAACAATCCCCGCCAGTTCTTTAGGTCCGTCCGTAGACCACGTTTGTGGAACATAGTTATCCACATATCTTTCAAATCCCCAGGAAAGCGCGAATTCATTACCACATAATTGTGGAGGTCAAGAACCAGGGACAGCGCATCGTCAGACAGCGCTTTCACACACCATTTCTCCCATTGGTCGGGACCCGGGGATGGCCGCTGGTTTCCTCGTCGCAACAAAGCACGAAAGCGAGAGATGGAGGATGGTCTAGGCCACTCAAAGGGGTCAGCCAAAACACGATTCCTGACTGCCAGCACCGAAGGTGTGGTCAGCCACGGTTTTGGGACTGAGACGGGAGGCAGGCGACCATACAGAGACGGGAAGTATTGGCGCGTCTCTTCCTTGACCGTTCCCGGCTCGGACACGATCATGTCCGCGTCATCGACAGTGCTAATGGACTGTGGTAACGATACAAAGCCGCCTGATGCAGCGAGCTTTTTTGTGGATCCTCCGCGCAGGGCCGCAATCATACGATTACAGTCCTGCAGCTTTGCATGCGAAAATATCTCCGCCATTTTCTCTGCGTAGAGTTCCTTGTAGAACAAACGATGTTTCAACGTCAGGTGCTCAAGGAACAACGGCAACGGAGCAAGAAACAAGAGGGTGAACTCAGTGTAATGCTTGTTAAGGGCCTTCATGGCGGCAAAGGACACCGGGGTGTTATAATCGCTCTTGACATGTCTGATCGCCCCACCAAGACTGCGGATAGATGCAACGATGGCCTGCAGTTTGGGCGAGGTTACAGCGTGGCCCTTCTTGTACCGAGAGTTCCGTCCAAAGGTTTCTTCAGCGCATGGAACAAGTATTTTTGACAGTGCTTCGTATCTGTGCAGGAAGGATGTGTCATCAATTACAGGAGAGAGGTGCAGCCCCTCAGCTTTGACCCGTCTATCCACCACGTCTTTGAAGGCAGGAAAGCGGTGCTTCTCCGATTTATTGGGGAATTTAATCCGGGGTTGATTGAAAACCTGAGGGATCGCTGAGAAGACGGTGTGGTCTCCACGGGACCCGGCCGGGGGGGCATATGCCAATCTCCCAATGACTGCGCGGTGGTCTGTGGATGGTACAAAATCAGAGAATTTGTCCGCGACACCGATCTCTGAGTCGACGAGCTGTGGCGCCGACGAGATGATGCGGTCAATAATATTTCCTCCGCCGCCGGACCCACGAGCTCGACTTGTCCAGCACGTTCTTCGGTTTCGATGTACAACATCAGACCACAGGTCGTGCCCGTGAGCTTCCCGGAGAAAGCGATTGAACTGAGCACGTGCATCTCCATTATCTGCAGCTCTCTCCAAAGAAGACACCGTGGCGTTACAATCCCCCGCCATTGACCAGGAGGTCTGAGTCTCGTTGCAGAACGTGGTGACATCTGTCCAGAACTCTCGCACATCCAGATCCACATTATTAATCCCGGGGTCCCACGGCGCATATACACCCATAATACGATGCACAAAGCCGTGACCTGAGTTGGTGGGCAGAACAATGTCAATCGCAAGCAGTCTCCCCTTCAGGGAGGCTTTAGTGATTAAGACACGTTGGGAGATTTGAAGGTCCTTTCGGATACCGACAGCAACTCCCCACTTGTGGCCTTTGCCATGAGACAGAGGGACAGCTTCTTCCTCGAAAATATCGTATTCGGAAGAAGGCAATTTGGAACTCAGCTTCTCGTTTGTCTTGGTTTCGGAGATTACAAAGGCGTGTGGGGCTCGCTGAGAAAGCACAGCGTTGACGTGGCTAATCTTCGGGGCCACCAAGTCCATTCATGTTGAGAGCGTACATAGAGAACCCAGAGTTTGCACGATGGGACGCAGCGAGAGCCAAGTTTGCGCATGACAAGATAATCACAACAAGTAAGAGGAGAGGAGGGGGTTTGTATTGGATATCTGGGGAACAAACAGACTTTTTGCAGCTCGCTACGACTCGCTCGTTACATCTCGGCATCTCTTCAACTCGCACGAAGCTCAAAACGCTGTGAAACACCCCACGGGGAACATGTGTAGAACCTCGGTCTGTCTCGGAACACTTCATCGATCTCACTGAGGGGACATTGCGAGCCGCAATTAGCTTATTGGGAATCAGAGGAAGAGAGGGGGAACATACAGGTTGCGCGGGATGGTCGGACATTGCTGAGTCGTCGTCCTTCTCATTGGTTGCCCTGCGCCGTTTACTAACGGGGTCCAGAGGCGGGGTGCGAGAACGTTCCGCACGAGCGATGGAGGCAGGGGCCAAGATACCCAGGGGGGAATTGGGTGGGGGCAGCGACGAGCTGAGGGTACCACCAAGGAGGGCAATAGACTGCCCAGCGCTCGCAGATAGGGACTTCGTCAGCGCGGCCTGCTCCTTGAATAGCTTAGCATACTCAGCTTTAGCATCGTCGTGGTACTCAGGCGGCGCAAACTTGATGGTGTTTTGGTGCTGCGCCATCTCAAGCTGGACCTGAACAAGCTTGGCACACGTCGATTGCTCTCCGGTCATGACGAGGAACGCGGCGGCATGATTCGAGAGGCGAGTGTGTAAATTCTCAATGGTGGTGCCGAGGGAGGTGACCGAGGTTGCGAGGACGGAGATCGATTTTTGGGTAGACTCGTGCTGGGCGCGGGTCAGTGACCTCGGCGTGCATGGACAGGAGAGTCTGGTTGAGGGAATCAGTGCCATCTCTGAAGGTTTGGGTAACCGTCTTGGGGCACCACACGCCGTTGTTGTTGTAGGCGAGAACGAGCTGCGGGCGGTGGATAGAGGGGGCGTGTGACTTGTAGGTGTCGACCATTTTGTCGCCGATGGCAAGCAGGCGCGACGTCGCAGACCAGTCCGTCATATAGAAGACGAGACAGTCGGGCTCGGACTTGGGGACACGAGCGTCAACGAAACATGTCTCTTTCGAGACTGAGTCGAGGACGTTGCGCTTAGCCCAGGAGCACAGAGCAGACTGTAGACCTTCTCCCTCAGAGATGCCAGACACGACAATCTCGAAGCAGTGTTCGATCTCGATTTGGCGGCAGCGCATCACGGGGATCGGGTTTGAGGAGACAGAGGGGACGGACACGGCAGCCGCGGACAGAATGTCGTTGACGTGGCGATGGTCGGCGAGCATCAGGTAGGATCCGGTGGGCAGGGAATAGGAGTCTGTGGGTAGGATGCCACGAGCAGCGAGTGCGGTTTTAACTTTCTCGAGCGGGGAGCAAGCCGACTTATCTCCTCGTTCTTTCTTGAAGCCCGCATCGCCGAACCTCACGCACATGTGTTTGTCCTTCCCTTCTGCCAGCGGCTGCCAAACAATCTCCCACTCCGGCTTCGCCTTCCGCAGAGTATCCCTCCACGTCTCGAGGGTGTCGAAGCGAGGGACCTCGTCGGGCTCGTCTGGGTCGTGTGCAGGCAGCAAGTAGCATGAGGTGGAGATTTTGGAGTGGCTGAAGGGCTTCAGGGTGACACTGGGGAGATTGCAGTCGGCCTCCAGCAGGGCGTCAACGACTTTTTGCACGATTGGGACGGCACTGGTGGTGGTGATGGGTGACCCAACCGTATAGACACTACGTAAGAGGAGTGCCATTCCCAGGGGACGGTTCACCGCGCCAAAGGTCTCTTCATCGCTGTCGTCCGGCGAGGCGGGCCCGGGTGCCTTTGCGAGGTGAGAACGGAGGCTTCTTCCGCGGGGAGACATCCATCTGATCCGAGATGGAGGCGGCGTCAAGAACACGTCGGTGAAAGATTTTCTGGAGTGGATTTTGTGACAGAGGAGCGTCTGGGGAACGAGCTGGCCAAAATTCAAGGCGTCAGGGACGGAGGGCGAGGAGAACTGGGCGCGGGGCGTGGGGCGTGGTTGTTGTTGTTGTTGTTGTTGTTGTTGTTGTTGTTGTTCATGATAACCGCATACGAATTGGGGAGGATGGGATCAAAAAGGATCGCCTGCACCGCCCGACCCGACATTCGGGCTTTCGGAGACGGTGCCGGCTCTCTCAAGGCTCTCTTGCGCTTGACTCCCCGGACAGCGATGGGTGGAGAGTCAGAAGTCTCAATCTCTCAGTCCCTCCTTTCAAGTTCATGTCCTCAGCCCAGTCAGTCAACACGGTACGGCCCACACTCGGATACTGTGATAGTTCATGAACACACTTTTGGCCTTCGCCAGGCCTTGGATCTGAATCTCTCAGGCAGCGCCTGGCCGAAATCGATTGCGAAATCGCTGGGCTTGGAGCGAGGCTCACGGAACTTGCGGGCGCACGAAGAGCCATAGTCGATGAGCTCACATCCATCACATACCCCATTCTCTCCATTCCCCCTAAAATTACGGCGGAAATATTCGTGCATTGCGTCAACTAGGTTTCCCTTAGTGGCAACTTCTAACGCCCACAGCCCCTCATCCTCACCAGCGTCTATAGTGCATGGAGCTTTCTATGCCTGCACTATGGTCTAAAATCTACGTTTAAAACACCGATGCAAGGTTATTGAACACAGAAAACCTCCTCCAGCCTTGCTGGCTTCAGCGCGCAGGGAGTCATACATTGGAGCTGGAGATGACTTTTACCGAAACTCCTCAAGAGATACTTTCCATAATTGCACCCCTCTCCGTGCAGTAGTCGTGCTTCGAATACGATCTCACGGACCCTCTCTCGTTCCCCTGGATGACGTTCGGGGAAGATTCTCCGTGTTGTGGACCTTGACGTTGCGCGCCTACACTGAACCACCAGCGATTCCAATAACTACATTTTCTGGTGCACCTCTGCTTCGCGAGGTATATCTAACCTAGTCTGTTGTTAAGCGCGGGGTCCCAATCAGGGTAAGCACTTGGTACATAATGTGCACAGCCACAACGCCTTTGAACCTCCAACCACGGCACCACTACAAGCAGTTTCTGCCTGTTTTCAACCACTAAAAAAAGGACTTAATTACCATTCCATGCCTTCTGGATTTTATTCGGCATTTTAGAGCACTGTTCAAGGTTCGGTTCTTGAACAGAGCGCGCAGTCACATGATATATTTGAGGATTTCTACCACCCCGTTCCGCAATGTATAAATTTTTTTAAGCAGATAGAAAGGTTGGAGGCATCTCCATGAGTGTATTGCCATAAAATCTAGTCTTAATATTGAGTCTGTAGGTACAAAACATCGAAAAGTGTCTATGTGGCTGTGTAGATTATGTAACAAGCTTTTACCCTGATCGGACCCCCGCGGTACTTCAATATAACGAGGTACGAGTTCAACAAAATATTGAAGTGTCTGGCTGCGAGAGACTATATCTAACCGACATCACCCGCGCCATGTGTGCCGCTCCGGGGGGGGGGGGGGGGGCTGGACTCAATTGACGACCGTTGGCTGCTACGGTTTGGACGCTTGGGATCGCGTCGACATCTGGCGGCAGGTCCCGAATGTAGAGACTCTTACTCTGCACGTTGTCGAGCCCGCGGACCAGACTCCCCCACCGCCTGATGCATTCATCCGCCTCGATCGCCTCCGCACGCTGACGGTAGAGCAGGACGAAGTCGCAGACATCAATTTCATGGATTTCATGATTCTCCTCGCGCTCGAAACCCTCAAAATTACTCTCCGCGTCGAAGACATCGTCCAGCCTTTGGTCCGCTTGATTAAGCGCTTCGGTTGCCTGTTGCGTTCCGTCGAATTGGCCGGCGCGAGCTCGTCCGATGCGTGACATCCTACAGCACACCCCGAGTGTCACCGAGCTTTCGCTCATGATCAAGGGCTTGAGCCGGCGGCTCCTGGGTATATTGTTCAGCAAGATAGCGAACCCGCATGCCAAGCTGCTGCCGAACGTAGAGAGACTGAGCGTCGAGCTCAAAGCTGTCGAGCTTCCATGTCGAGAGATGCTGTTGCTACTCACACCGCGGGCTTCTGCCCCGGACAACGAGGGCGGACCCCTACAACTTCGACAGCTCCATCTCGTTGTTGCCCTCACGCGAACTCCCACTCAGCAGCAGCAGGCCTTTGGAGGAGGACAAAGTTTTTGTCGAGGCTATGGCGGAACTTCGAACGATGACTCCTGCGGGTTGTACATTAACCGTTCTTTAAGCAAATGGCTCTCGGCTGTGCTATTTCCCCATATATCCATGCTCCTTTTGTTCTTCCTCTGCTCTTCGTCTCTGTTTAAACCCCTTTCATCTTTGATTTCCGGGCTTTACCGACACTGCCCCGTCATTTCAGTCGCCAGCTGACCCACGTACAGTCCTTTCTTGACACGTCGCAGGTCCGCACAGTTGCTTCCTGTCTTCGCCGGCTCGGCTCTTCCGCACACCTTTCCGTCCTCAAATCTGCCTCCACATCTCAAAATGTCTCAAATAATTATTTCTACGTCTAATGCTTCAATACTTCTGAAAAAATGCAGCCGGAGACCCTCAAGTTCCGCAACTTCATGTAACTGTGCTACAATTTCTCGGTTTTTTATGCTGGCACCGGGTATTAACCGTTCTTCAAGTTTAATGATTACCTCGGCGATCTATTGTATCTCTTTGGGCACATCCCCATCTAAGCTATCCCCTTTCTTTTGGCTCTCTCCTCGTCCCCCCTTCTCAAGTTCTTGCGGTCAAATCCACTCTGCGCAGTTTAATTTCATACCCTGTATGGCTCAACAGCTGATCAAAGCGCAGCCTTTCTTGACAGAATGCTGTTCTTCACAGCAGCTGTCGCCTACGGCGCAGCACAAAGATTGTAATCAAGCCGGCAGGCCACGTATTCTCCCCGCGAGATATAAGGAGGCAGAATTTCCTGTCCGTTAGACTAGTAATGTTTCACCCACTTCTCTCGTGCCTGCGGCGCTCAATCTACTACCTCAAATCAAGACCGCAACTACAATCATTCTTTCTGAGATTTGAAACTCCTGTGTCCAAGTTCTGGTGCTCTCCATTCTCGTGACTGCACTGTCGATTCCGTCGTAATCTGCATTGTCTCTTAATCCTCAATAAATTTTATTTCCTGGTCAAAGATTCTCCCTCGCCCTGATGCTGCTACAGTCAAACCCCTCCTAACCCATACCTCTATTAACCCATAACCCCTCATAACCCATAGATTTTTCGGCCAAATTTCGTTGCTTTTGGCAGGGAAAACCCATAGGTCCGCAATAACCCAGGGGTATGGGCTAAAAGGGGTTCGACTGTATGACTTCTCTGGGGGCCGGCAAGGATCAATCACATTTCGCCCTTCAAATTTCCTTGGTCTGGATTACTTCTTCGATGGCTGAAGTCTTCAACGGCCGTAATCATCAATTACTAGTCAAGTTCTTCGATATGACTGTCCCTCAATATATTTGTCATTTAATTTATCGGTCTCAAATGCAGGGCACCGTTTCTCTTGGTTCCTGATCAACCGGAATCTCGATGTTGTTCGTTCAGATCTGCTTACCCTCTGTTTCTTCAGATGTTCTTCCTCGGCAGCGGTTTAATTATACAATTCGCTGAACACCGGAAAAATTCCGTGTGAGTTCATTCCCTTTGGTACCTCGCCCAACCCTTGATTGTTTACACATGGACTGTTTATCTGCCCAACATTTACTACCATGTTGTAATTGTTATGAAGCAATTCCTCTGTCATCTACCACACCTTCCGGAGCGAAGCGGAGGCACATCTTGTGTGTGTTCAGTTTCACAGGCCCGCGAAGCGTTCGCGTTCACTCAAAGGCTGTGAGTGCCTTTTTTCCCCTTGTCTTTCTTACGGCATACTGGATAACTGATGGTGTGGACAGCAGCCGCCGCGCGCCAGCGTGTGGTATATTTTAGATGATTTCGATAACTTCTTCTGATGGCTATTGTGTATTCCGCTGTGCGAGTTGATGCAAGATGCAAGATGGAGCGCATATCGAGGATTCTGTCGCTTTGGCAGCTCTAACATACAGAGACGCGGCGAGGTGTCTGTCATTGCACAGGGTCAATCGCAAACACCGACCTCCCCTGCGGCCCCACAATAGAACTTCTTCCGATGCATCTGTCCATCAAAGTATCGAAAACTGCCATGGGCGTATTTTGATCCTTCCTTGAGTCGCGGCCGTCGAGGAACTGTTTATCAATTCGAGTGAAAGTCCATGGTGCGAGGGGCGAACTTCCACAATCCGGCGGCTGGGTTTTTCTCCTCTTCAACATCGTGTGTTCCGCTGCATTTGACGATCTGACAATTATGTATTTGTAGGTGGAGCGAAATTGACCACCAACTAAGTACTCTCCCGCATCATTGTCGGAGTGGCGTATGTACTTCCGTGCAGCGTTGAAAGGATAAGGCAAAGCAAGACAGGGGATACTTGACAAAGCAGACGGTGAGTCCCCTCTTCTCCAGACGGCGGAGGGTCATGATCATATTCCAACTGTAGCCGCTCATCGGGACGGTGTTCAGATGTTCAGATGTTGCTCCCGCTGTGGGAAAAGTAATATGCCCACTAACTTTAGTCTTTAGGTAGAGGGTCCTCAAGTGCGATAGTCACATCGGAAATTACCGACACTTGGTCAAACCGAATCTTAAACCGAGGGCTAAAGTGTCAGTTCAGAATTCAGTCGAACTGAAATTCAAACCAAACCAAGTACTATTGGTTTAAATTTCGGCTTCACCAAAAATCAACATATTAGCTGGGCTTTCAATCAAGCGGGACGGCAAGCCGAAATACAATTTCGGGTCCTCAGCGTTGTTGCACGACGGTGCGTGCTCATTATTTTCCGGCTCCGTCGCAATCGACCACATCGAGTTACAGCAGCCCGCGAGCCAGCTCACAAATAAGACCGCCACTTCATATGGAGACTTCCTCCCTGACTCCACAAAAGGTGAACAACCTCCCTACAAAATACCATTTAAAACTGTTTATTCTGCTTACATACCGTTTCCGTTTGATTTGCCGGGGTCCCTACATGAAAATTAAATGTTGGAGCCTTACCATTGAGTTGGGCAATCCTTCGCGTCGGTTCTCGGTCCTCCTTTTTACGCCTCGTGTCAGATCTTCTCTATCCTTGACGTTCAAAATAAATTGTGCCCGTTGTCTGCACTCAATCATGAATTTGGATCCTTTGGAAGTGATAACTACACTCTGAACTACAAATAAGCTCCGTGTTAGCTATTTTTCGACTCGATGTAGCTCGGGGGACGCGAAGGCGGAAGTGGTATCGTCAAAGGGTTGGGGACATATCCTGTGTCAACAACCTCTCCCGTCCCCGCATGCTGCACAGAATCTCCCGAGATTGTCAATGCAGTGCCTGGAACTGGAGTGTGAGGGACATTTGGTTGGCTGCGCAAAGTCAATGGAGTCTGAATCGTTATCTCGGTTGTGTGGAAACCCTCCTCGGGGTAAGCATCGTGCACGCGGATGACTCTGATGCTCCGCTGTATGAGCTCGTCGAGAACAGGGAGATATTGGGGGTCAAATGCTCCGGGGCCCAGGTGCAGGATCTGCACTGAGTAGGACCACATCCCAGACTCAATGGCTTCCTCCATGCACAGGACCGCTTCTGTGCAATGAGGAGTAAAGTAGGTCCTGTTCCACTGGTTCAGGGATGATAAAAGTGGATGCAGAGAGGCGGAAAGATGTTTATGGGTGTTAAGTGCCTAGAACAGGAAGTTTCGTTAAATTATTTCGACCATGGAGTTGCTGTAGCTTACGGTAGCGAGTTGCCACCAGTGTTGTTTTGTCATACCACGATCTGCGAGCACAGCCGGGATGTGGCACACGAATGTAGATTCATGCGAGAGATGCATGAGCTTCACGGCGGGGAATGGTGAGGATGATTCAGATGCGAGGGTCGCCTCAGACGGATTATTGTAGGCTAAAAATGGGCTTATCGTCAGTGGGTCGGAAGAAGGCTCTTCTTGGGGTTGATCGGGAAGCGATTCTTCTCGTACTGGAGAGAGCGAGCTGTAAGGCTCTGTGGGCTGTGAGTCCGGGGGCAGGGCAGAGCCATGGCTCCAAGTCCCCAGGCCAAGTCCCGCCCAAGTCCCAATAGATGAGCTCTCGGCTTTGTTGCTCGCTTTCAGCGTGCCAGATTGGCCCTTCGATGTCCAGCGAGCGACCTTCTCCTTCCAGCGCGTGTCCAATGCATCTCCGTATCTCTTAAACGTATCGATGATCAGAAGGAGGTATATCAGCGCCAGAAGGAGGACAGCGCTGACGCCGATCCGTAGCGCGAGAGCGGTGCGAGGTAGGATTATGGAGGCGTAATCATCAGCGGCGCCCGTACGCCAAGTGAAGGCCATAACACAGGTGACGAAGAGTATAATGGACCTGGGTCAAGTAATATCGGTACATAATCTTTGAACATCCCATAGGGCACGACACACCAAGCAAGCCATACAGCCGGTAAGGCGAGGAGGATCCATACGTTCCACAAAAGTGACACGCTTCCTCTCTGAGCTTCCTGCACAAGAGAATCAGCCCACAAGTGGTGATTTGAAGGAAATTAATGAACACACCTCTGCCCAACTGGCGGCCTTGTACATTTTACGCATCGTCCCGAATCGTATGATATACAAACTCCCGAACAGCAAACTCATCAACGCACAGATGAGGGAGATTAGGGCTGTCGTCCGGGCAATGGGATCTGCCGCCGCCGCGTCGATTTGGAGCATCGTGAGAATAGCTCTAATGCCAGGATGAGGTGAAAGAATGGAAGGCGCTTGTAAAAGGTAGACGTACGATAACATGAGGGCAGATATGACGTTCTGCGTTTTCCACTCTCGCAGCAGAGCATTGATAAACCCTTCCCAAGACATGTTGAATCGGCGGAGACGCGGTGGCAAGTCGGTGGCATCCGGCGTCCAAGAGACCACGGAAAACTGGTCGCCATTGATCACGGCCATGTGCTGGATATCAGGAAGGCTGAGATTGGCGTCTTCGAAGAGACGGGAGACACGCGAAAAGTACAGCGAGGGTAGACGCAGCAGCAGCAAGAGGTAGGTTTGGGACGGGATTCGAATGAAAATGAAGACGAAGGTAAGAGTGGTCATGCTTTTGAGACGGCGGAACCAGGAGCGCCAGTGGCGGAAGCGATTTACATTGCCCGTCGTATTAGGAAAAGGGAGAACAGCAGTTTGTTGGGAGAGCGATTCCGAAGGAGAGGCCATACTGAATGGATTCGCAGCCACGTAAAGCGGTTCTGCGTCAGGTTGCAGTACAGGAGCCACCGCTGGAGCAGTCGAAGTTATTGTCGGAGCAGAGTACGTGTAGAGGGACTGTGTAGCGCTGAGGGGACTCCTGGCCGTCATGAATGACCCTGGGGACCGAGTACTGCTCAGCGTCGTATGTGGGGTAAGATATCGAGTCGTGGAAGAACTAGGAAAGGTACTCGGATCGTTCGGGTTGTACAGCCTTGGCGCACTGGCCGAAGTTATTGTCGGAGCAGCGTACGTGGACGAAGAGTGCGGAATGCTGAGGGGACTCCTAGCCGTCATGAACGACCCTGGGGACCGAGTACTGCTCAACGACGTATGTTGGGTAAGATATCGAGTCGTGGAAGAGCTAGGAAAGGTACTCGTAGTGATGGGAAAGTTCGGTTCGGACTTTCGGTTCGAACCTGAACTGAACCGAACTGAACGCGAAGTTCAGGTTCAAGGTTCAGCAGATTCCTGAACCTGAACCGAAGTTCAGGTTCGGGGTTCACCCAGGAGGAATTTTTGCTGAACGCGTTCGAACGCGTTCGAACCGCCGAACCGACGGCCGAAATCAGGCCGATATTTGCGCAAGTTTCCGCCACAAACACGGTCAATCAGCGCGTCGCGTACTGTAGACTTTCGACCAAAGGTTCAGTGACAGGTGACACCCTGCGGAACGCGCCTTCTCGAGCGGGAGTCTCACTGGTACCAAATTGCGCAACAAGCTGACTGCCGAAATTTTCGAAGCGCTGCAGCTGCTCAAAAGCGCTTATCGAAACGGCCACATCAGTGCTAGCAAGGACGCCGCCAACCACATTGATGCTCTCATCGCAGAACTTGACGCAGAAAACTATGGTTTCCTTGATGCAATGGATGTAGATGACGACGAATACTTCATGTAGTGTACTTCTGAAATATCCTCAATATTTTCGTTACTTTTGACTTGGGCGGTATCCCATACCGCTTGGATTGAAGTCTTGATCACCGATCAGAGCACCGTACGGCATAGCATTTCGAGGCCCCCCTGTCAAAAAATGGGATGAGGTAATTGCGTGAGACCTTCCAGGCGAGCGGGTTTACCTTCTAGATTAAGAAAGGTCATGCGACGGCTTTTTATGAGGTTGTTTTTCACCGGAAAATTTCGGTTCAGTTCGGCGTTCGAACACCTTTGAACGCCGAACCGAACCGCCTTGAACCTGAACCGCAAGTTCAGGTTCGGGGTTCAGCATATTGCTGAACCTGAACCGAAGTTCAGGTTCGGCGTTCGGGAAAAAGCAGCCCGAACCTGAACCGAACCGAACTTTCCCATCACTAGGTACTCGGATCGTTGGGGTTGTAGAGCCGTGGCGGCGCGGAGTTTGTCCGGGGAAGCTCCGTCCCGGAGATAGCCGAGGGGGGTGGGCGAAGTGCAGTTCTTGGGGAAGAGGCCCACTTTTCCAGCGTGTTACGGCCCTTCCACCATCCATCGTTAAAGCGACCGTCCTTCTCCAGAACTTCGATTCGCTCGTTGAAACGGAAAGCGACTTCCTGCGCGGGGCGCGAAGTCCCGGAGAGCGTAGACATATTCTGGCATCGAGGGTGGAGCTAGAGACCGTAGGTGAGCGGTCAGCGACTAGTGGGAGAGGACAAGAGCCGTCGCAGCATCAAGCGCCGCGCGCAAGGCGCTTTTGTATGTACCGCTTCCTTGTGCTGTCCATTATGATCAGCTTCTTTTGCTGTAAACCAGACAGCTTTCGATCCTATTTGAAGCGGGCTTTGTGGAAGTTTCGCCGGCACAGCGCCAAGAGGAAGAACGAATTCTCGTGCGCATATGTCCGTGGAAGAGAAAGGCAGAGGGTGCGCGAGCCCGGTGCTGAGAATCCATGTTCTTCCTACCTCGACAAGCGTTCAAGGTCCCGAATTCTTGGTTGTAGGGGAACTCAAGGGCACAACTAGCGCTCTACGGTACCAGAATAACTGTCACAACAGGGCCAAAATTGTGGCATTGATGATCACTAAGCACCGCCTGAGCTAAACCCACAGTGGCACAGCCCATGCATGGCACATCGTGTCAAGTCCGCGACGAGCAGCTGCTATGCACCACTCGCCACACCCGAGAAAAGGTGTAGATTCTGGGGTGAGTAAATGCAATTCTGGGGAGACTAAATCTGACAGCGGCAAAGCCGAGCGCTGCATACCTTGGTCCAATTTTCCGCGTTTGCACATTATTCCTCCAAGAAAGGGCCCTGCAAATTTCGTCTAGTCAATTAGTCGAGGTTGAAACGGTCATTGACTGAGCGCTGAAAAAGAAAGTCGTGCTCGGGAAAAAAAGCTGGGAATTCCCTGCATCCCCAATTCGGGCGTGGGGAATCGAACCCCGCAGACGTCACAGGAACCGGTTATATGCAACTGCGATGCACCGTACACCACGCCCGAATACGGTATAGATTCCTGGCAGAATAAATTTGAGTGTCCTGGTCCTGACTCCTGAGGATGGTGGACTCAGAGAAGCAGGGTTGAAGTAATTATTCAGCCTACCTTGCCTTGGTAGGAATCGCATCCGAGTCTGGAGAAAATCGTGCTTGTTGAGTTACTGAACGAGAAAAGGGATGTTATGGATCGCTGAAAAAAAGTTGGTTGCCCGAGTTCAAATTTCGAGCGGGGGGGAGTCGAACCCTGTATGCAGCCGATCCTTGAACCGCATTGGCAGCTATCGTGCGCCGCGCACCACACGGTGTCGACTCCTAGATCCTCTGCACCTCTAGGAGTCGACACGACTCGACGCGACGGCATCACCTCCCAAAATTGATCCATCTCCGTCAATAATGGCGTTGATTGGCGAACTAGTGCTGGCCATAAATATGATACGAAAATTAAAATTTTGAATATATTCATATTAATACAGCTATGATACGGCCCTGGAGGCTCCATCAATACGGATATGGCGGAATATAAATATGAATATGATATGGATATAATAAAATACATGGCTATATTCAAATACTTATTTCGCCCAAATGCTCAGGTGACGGGTGATAGGTGCGTGAACTGAACATTTTGGCCCAGGTGGGGTGAACTTCCAATTTTGTGGCCCAATTAGGCAAGAAAACACCTAAATTTTGGGTCCGGCATCGGCCGAACTGCCATATATATAATTTTCCATGATTGTCGAACTTGAAATGAACACCTTAAGTGACAGGTGACACCCAGTTAATGAAATAGTACAGTACAGCCAACTTGAACTTTGAGGTTGAATCCTGGTTGTCAAAATCTATCATGACAAGCGAAAATTTGGATAAAAGTGCAGAGACAGCCTCCATGGATATTGGTACAAAGTAATGGCGATCAATTAACTCCAAACACGAGCACACGGTACCCAGTGCATTTCACCGATTGCGCTAACGGTTGCCCCCTGGCTCGGCTCTACCCGCCCGCCAAACAATGGAAGAAAAATTCCAGTCGCGCAGCGATCTGCTCTGCCTCGACTGTAACACCGGAAATGTTTCAACGCAGGTCGCCCTTCGTGTGCCCCCGCTCCAGGTGTGTCCGCATTCCGTTTTTTCTAGGTCCCCTCCCAAAATATACACCGCTCACGTCTTCCCCAAAACCCAGGTATCCGCCGTATTCTCAATTCCGCCCCAATCGCCTCGTTTTGATGGCGTCCTTTGGAATGGCTGCGACGAATGCAGCGTGTATACGACGAAATCGCCCTGGTTTCTGCCAGGAAGGTGGGTAGATCCTTGTATTCCGCGACACTCCGCCTCCCACTTTCTCCTTTATTTCGCGTCCTAAAATCATTCTACCTCCACAGAGCCATCCCAATACCGGCGATTACATTCGTATGACCACCACCGCGCAGTACGCGTGTCAAACGAACTGCCATGCGCCGCTATTTGCCGTACCACCATCGCACGAAGCCACGATGAAGTCTTGCGGCCCCGACGACCATGACCCCGGTCGGACAGCGATCATTCGAGGTAGCGTACTTCTATTTATCGCACCTTGCTCACTCACGGGATCCTGCTTTTTGTTTGTGGATTCATAGGCTGCGGACTTGGGAGGCCTGCGGCGTACAGCTGAGAAGGCGGGTGCAGGAGCGAAGTGGACGTATTTGAGGTGCGTCGTGCGTCACCACATGTCATTTTGTTACACTGATTTCGTGTGCTTCTCCCCCATCCAGCCAGTCCCCCACGCGCGCGCCGTGCGCATCCCTTCCACTGTGTCGCCTCGTGGTACTGCAGAGCCCCTTCTCGTGCTCCCCGCGGAGTACTCCTCTTCTCGCTGCCTTTCCGGCTTGTGATTACCTACCTACCCGTGTTGCGAACCCACATCGCGAGCATCGTACGTGCCCTTTTCCTCCCATCGATCTTTGCTGATCATGATCTTATAGGTATTCCATCGTCCAGAGCGGAATACACACGAGAGCACACCTGCCGCCATCGACGCCGCATTCTCTCATACCAGCCCGTTTTCAATTCATGGCGTTGCACCTAATTCTGGAGGGTATCATCGCTGATGGTAGGCAAGGTGAAGGTAAAGATTGGTTGGACTAGGGGGGGAGGTAAACTTGTGGAGCGGAGGAAATCTCTAGCTGAGTATTAAAATGCTTGGTCCATATGAAGAAATGTAATAGAATGGAACAAATTAAAGTGTTAAAGAAGCCATTGATGTCAGCAGAAATAGTCTTGTACAAGCGAATGAAGATGATATGGTTGGGGCAAGTAATGGGAATACCAATTTCCCACATCTGAGATGTCCAAGTATTGGTGTACTTAGGGTAAACTTGCCCTATAATGTTGGTGTTGAATCTGACAGCAAGCAGCTCATTATGGAAGTCATGCACCGTGAGTGGAGGACGAGTGATGAAGCATTCAATGTGGCAGGCATGTGGCTACAATAATTTGAGTACGTATGCATTGCCCAACACATGTGAGTTGGCAGTATGGTTTTGTTTCCAGCGGTTTATCTTAAGTTGAATCTGTCATCCAAATCCACAATCAAAGGGATCCATAGCTTCATCCCTGTCTGTGAAAAGGGTTGTGATTAACAGCTGTCCCGGCTGTCCCATGTTTTAAGGAGGCCCTTATTCCAAATCTTTCTGTAAGGCTTCAAGCAGAAAAGGTGATGTGGGTGTTGATGAAAGGAATGAAAGGTCGTACAATCTAGATAGGGATAGGAAGTGGAAATGAGTGAAGCTGAGAATAAAAGGAGAGGGCAAAGCACGCACTTGCTAGAGACAAGAAGATGAGAAAAAGGAAGCAAGGCGATGGAGGAAAAGCACGCACTTGCTAGAGATGAGAAGGCAAGAAAAAGTGAGCAAGACAAACATGGGCGATGGGGGAAAAGCACGCACTTCCTAGAGACAAGAAAGCAAGAAAAAGTGAGCAAGACAAACATGGGTGATGGGAGAAAAGCACGCACTCGCTAGAGACCAGAAGGGAAGAAGAAAAAGTGAGCAAGACAAACATGGGCGATGGGGGAAAAGCACGCACGAACTAGAGATGAGAAGGCGAGAAAAAGTGAGCAAGACAAACATGGGTGGTGGGGGAAAAGCACGCACGAACTAGAGACCAGAAGGCGAGAAAAAGTGAGCAAGACAAACATGGGCGATGGGGGAAAAGCATGCACTGCCTAGAGGCCAGAAGGCGAGAATAACTGAGCAAGACAAACATGGGTGATGGGGGAAAAGCACGTACTTCCTAGAGACGAGGAGTCGGGAAAAAAGTGAGCAAGACAAACATGGGTGATGGGGGGGAAGCACGCACAACCTAGAGACCAGAAGGCGAGAAAAAGTGAGCAAGACAAACATGGGCGATGGGGGAAAAGCATGCACTTGCTAGAGACGAGAAGGCAAGAAAAAGTGAGCAAGACAAACATGGGTGATGGGGGAAAAGCACACACGAACTAGAGATGAGAAGGCAAGAAAAAGTGAGCAAGACAAACATGGGCGATGGGGGAAAACACACACAAACTAGAGATGAGAAGGCGAGAAAAAGTGAGCAAGACAAACATGGGCAATGGGGGAAAAGCACGCACTTCCTAGAAACGAGAAAGCAAGAAAAAATGAGCTGGACGACATGGGTGATGGGGGAAAAGCACGCACTTCCTAGAGACCAGAAGGCAAGAAAAAGTGAGCAAGACAAACATAGGGGATGGGGGAAAAACACGCACTTCCTAGAGACCAGAAGGGGAGAAAAAAGTGAGCAAGACAAACATGGGTAATGGGGGAAAAGCACGCACAAACTAGAGATGAGAAGGCGAGAAAAAGTGAGCAAGACAAACATGGGTGATGGGGGAAAAGCACGCACTGCCTAGAGACCAGAAGGCGAGAAAAAGTGAGCAAGACAAACATAGGTGATGGGGGGAAAGCACGCACTTGCTAGAGACAAGAAGGCGAGAAAAAGTGAGAAAGACAAACATAGGTGATGGGGGAAAAGCACGCACAAACTAGAGACGAGAAGGCAAGAAAAAGTGAGCAAGACAAACATGGGCAATGGGGGAAAACCATGTACTCGCTAGAGACCAGAAGGTGAGAAAAAGTGAGCAAGACAAACAAACATGGGCAATGGGGGAAAAGCACGCACTCGCTAGAGACCAGAAGGCGAGAAAAAGTGAGCAAGACAAACATGGGTGATGGGGGAAAAGCACGCACTCGCTAGAGACCAGAAGGTGAGAAAAAGTGAGCAAGACAAATATGGGTGATAGGGGAAAAGCACGCACGAACTAGAGACCAGAAGGCGAGAAAAAGTGAGCAAGACAAACATGGGCAATGGGGGAAAAGCACACACGAACTAGAGACCAGAAGGCGAAAAAAAGTGAGCAAGACAAACATGGGTAATGGGGGAAAAGTACGCACTCGCTAGAGACCAGAAGGCGAGAAAAAGTGAGCAAGACAAACAAACATGGGCAATGGGGGAAAAGCACGCACTCGCTAGAGACCAGAAGGCGAGAAAAAGTGAGCAAGACAAACATGGACGATGGGGGAAAAGCACATACAAACTAGAGACCAGAAGGTGAGAAAAGTGAGCAAGACAAACATGGGCGATGGGGGAAAAGCACGCACTTCCTAGAGACCAGAAGGCAAGAAAAAGTGAGCAAGACAAACATGGGCGATGGGGGAAAAGCACGCACTTCCTGGAGATGAGGAGGCAAGAAAAAGTGAGCAAGACAAACATGGGCGATGGGGGAAAAGCACACACTCGCTAGAGACGAGAAGGTGAGAAAAAGTGAGCAAGACAAACATGGGCGATGGGGGAAAAGCATGCACTTCCTGGAGATGAGTAGGCAAGTAGAAGTGAGCAATACAAACATGGGTGATGGGGGAAAAGCACGCACTCGCTAGAGACAAGAAGGCAAGAAAAAGTGAGCAAGACAAACATAGGCGATGGGGGAAAAGCACGCACAAACTAGAGACCAGACGGGGAGAAAAGTGAGCAAGACAAACATGGGCGATAGGGGAAAAGCACGCACTCGCTAGAGACCAGAAGGCGAGAAAAAGTGAGCAAGACAAACAAACATGGGCAATGGGGGAAAGGCACCCACTTCCTAGAGACCAGAAGGCGAGAAAAAGTGAGCAAGACAAACATGAGCAATGGGGGAAAAGCACGCACAAGCTAGAGACCAGAAGGCAAGAAAAAGTGAGCAAGACAAACATGGGCAATGGGGAAAAGCACGCACTTCCTAGAGATGAGAAGGTAAGAAAAAGTGAGCAAGACAAACATGGGTGATGGGGGAAAAGCACGCACGAACTAGAGACGAGAAGGTGAGAAAAAGTGAGCAAGACAAACATGGGTGGTGGGGGAAAAGCACGCACGAACTGGAGACCAGAAGGCGAGAAAAAGTGAGCAAGACAAACATGGTTGATGGGGGAAAAGCACACACTGCCTAGAGACCAGAAGGCGAGAAAAAGTGAGCAAGACAAACATGGGCAATGGGGGAAAAGCACACACTCGCTAGAGACCAGAAGGGGAGAAAAAGTGAGCAAGACAAACATGGGTGATGGGGGAAAACCACGCACTCGCTAGAGACCAGAAGGCGAGAAAAAGTGAGCAAGACAAAGATGGGCAATGGGGGAAAACCACGCACTCGCTAGAGATGAGAAGGCGAGAAAAAGTGAGTAAGACAAACATGGGCGATGGGGGAAAAGCACACACTTCCTAGAGACGAGAAGGCAAGAAAAAGTGAGCAAGAAAAACATGGGCAATGGGGAAAGCACACACTTCCTAGGGACCAATGGAATCTTGATTAGTATACTAGGAACACCATTACCATTCACGGTTGGCCCACCACGCACTTTTGCTTTCATTATTATTTTTGAAATTCCTTGCATCTTGTGTGTGTTGGCGTGTTGCTGCAAGATCATCACTCTTCTCCCTCTCTCCCTTATATTTTGGTCCCACCTTCAATAGCTCCCACCCTGCAGCAGCCACATCAAGGAATACCTTCCATGCTTCTGCTTTCCAGACATCAACAACTGCTTCCTCCACCATCTGTTCAAACAGGCTCTCCATCCTCCCGTCCTCCCATGCCATGCTTCCTTCCACTGCCTTTCGCAAGTGTGTAGACCAGTGTTCAACAGAATACTTCACAACAACATCAGACTGGCTCCCTGCCTTGACAATGACCTCCAAACAGCTTCTTGCTGTTACAAAATGTGCATGGCCCGTGAGGATATGGAATTCCTCTGGGGCATGCCCATCCATGATATAATCACGGAAAGACTTGTGCATTTGTGGTGTTGCTCCCTCAAACGATGTGGTTGTGCCTGGAATCAAGACACTGCGAAATTGCTGTAGGAAGTGTGCAACATCAACCTCGTCCTCCGGAATGTCGGCCAGTAAAGCAATGATTTGGCCAATGGTCAATGGCTTCTCAAGCATGAGAATGGTTCCAATAATGTGCCGAAATCTGGCCAGTCGAACCTCGTGCTGTTGTGCATCCTGTGCCAGATTATCTATGTCCTCGAACGAGGTCAAAATAAGCCTGTATAGGTCCTCGAGCTGACCAATACCCATTTGGGTAAATTGATCAAAGACCCGTTTTTGAGAGGCCTTCCCATACTGGTGAATCTGCTGCCCAATCCACTGAAGAGCAGTTGCAGCATAGTGAAAGAGGCCATTTGCTTTTCCAGATAGCTTCAATAATTGGTCCTGAGTTGGCCAATTATCCCATCCCATTGGTGTAATTTTCTGCATCCTCGCAACGATGAAGTTGTGAACTTCAGACATAGATGATTCTGTCATGAGGGGACATTGCTTAAACACCGCGAGCTCGAGAGTTTTAGACCCAGAGATATCAGCCCAGTGCTCTGGTCGAGAAGTAATGAGGAAGCGGACATTATCTGGAAGGTCACAGTCCCTTGGTGCAATTGGTGACAGGATCTCCATTACACTCTCAGCAGCATCTTGGAGCTCATCCAGTGCATCAATGAGGATGATGACAATGTCACGAGATTTGGAGAGTTCCCAGATCGGAGCTAATAGAAGTGCCTCTACTTGCTCTTTCCGCGAAGAAGGGAAGCCATTCTTCAATTTCTCCTGGATGATGTGAGCAGCATCTGGAGAGAATTCGGCAAGCTGCAGTGCAATAGTGGTAATAATTTTGCCTGGATTGATTGTTTCGGGGATGTTACGAGAGATAAAGAACTGAGCTGCAACAGGTGTGCCCTTCTTGCGAAGATTGTCCACAATAGTTGCAGAGAGTGTCGACTTGCCGCTGCCTGCTATACCTGTAATCCAGAGGATACATTTGCGGCTAGAAGGCTCTGGAGATAGCCATTGCATGATGTCTGTTTGGATATCTACACGAGTACTAGGTGCACAAAGACTCTTGCTCTGATCTGTAAATTTATGCTGTGCTGTAATATGGTTGGCGAGCTTCTCCTTGATAGATTGCAATTCTTTGAATTGGCTCATCAGCTTCAAAATTTTCACAAGCCATAGAAGAGCATACTAGTTGCATGGGGATCTGTGAGAGTGACATTGCTGTTGCGGATATCGAGCTTGGCTCCTTCACCTGTTCCACCGTCGCCACTACGTTCCCCACCCCGGCCTCCGGAGCCCCCAGTCCCACCATAAACTAATGACCAATGAATGAGCCATGACTTCGACCTAGATTCATGTAATATGACAAATACCATGCACATTATAAGTTGGTCCAACTGACATAGCAAAGTATTCTGAGTGGGGAAGCAAATACAAGTTAGATATCTCGAGATGACTCACCAGGCATAGACTGCACAGTATCCGACTTATCTGGGTGTGTTCGTGAATTGCTGCAGGTATGTGATATAACAAGACACACCAGTCTTGGCGGTATCACCTCCTTGCAATGCATCTTCCCCGTTATCAACGCGCTTGGGTGCACTCTCAGGGTTAGGTGGCAAGACTACGTTGAAGCAATCAGCAGTGGCTGGAACGCAAACGGGAAGACTCACTCGCAGATGCACCGGGTACCGGTCCGTGCCTGTCAGACGGTGCTGGTGTCGTGCTTCGAGATGGCTGCGGAGAGGGTGCCGGACTGTGTTTCTTGCGCCATCCTTCCCTGAACTTGTTGAGCAGATCGGCCTTGTCGAGCAGGTTGAGCATTGGCAGCTTTGGGTGGTCAGACATGGTGGAAAGAAAACAAGGTGGAAAGGACGTTGCAACGTGTGGTCGACGCTCAGTTCTAAGTCCCACGTCACTCTGTGGCCGTCTCAATCAACCCTGACAGGTTGCACATTGCTGCCATGCCGCGAGGACTGGGTTCTTGAATTCGCGCCCCAAAACCCACGCTTTGACCGTTCGGGAGTAATATGGACATAAACGACGCTCAGGAATGGAGTGCCGGGGATAAAAACAAAATTGGTCCGCGGGTGCAGCTTAAGTGAAGTCTCGCTATCGAGGTCGGTAAGCCAAGGGTGGTTGGTGGTCGATCTTGACAGTGTCGTCTTGAACCGGCAGATCTGAGATCTGGGGATCTCGGCTGATTAAGCCCGGCCCTCCGAAGGCCGTCACTCAATCGCATCAACTTCATCTCCGACGCCACCGTCCATGGCCACGGGGTGTACTGGCGAGGAGAGGGTGCATTCGGACGGTCTAGTAGCTGTGATGGCATCAAGGAAACGAAGCTCTCTGACTTCGCTCGCTCCCGCTTGGACCTGGAGTACAGGGTGCATTGGTCTTACTCGGGTCGGTGGCAGAACCCGGTGATCTTGACGTGGCAGGCAGGGAAGCTGTCTAGCGGGTCGGGGCACGTCCCCGAAGCTGTCAGACGGCTCGGGGCAGGTCGGAACTGGTCGGGACAATGCGTTGTGTGGTCCTGGTTAGACTGCCAGATGATACAAACATTGATTCCCAGACTTGTGGTATTCAAGCGTGACTTTAGACCTCAGCTTCTTTGTGCATCGGTGCCTTGATTTATTTTTGATATAACACATCCGCATGTCTTCAATCCCGACAACACATCCGCGCGTCGTCTCTGTCAAACGATTCTACATGGTTCTGTGGTTCTGGCTCTAGTTCTATCTCTACGTTGCCATGAAAAAATTCAAAGACTTCTTCCGTAGCGTGCATCTCAGCATTTGAGTTCAAAGTCTTATAACGTGAAACTCAGGTTTTTTTCTCTCTCCATCCTGTGTCTCGTCTCTTGTGTCTTTTCTCTCTCCATCTTGCCGTCTCTTGCTGCGTATTCGTCTCTGCTATGGATAACCGATACCACCCTTACCATGCCCAATTTCGGCGTAAACGCCCAATCCTGCACTTCCCACCGGCGCAGCTTTCCAATGCTCATCATCGTCCTGTCCCATACGACACCTCTGGCTTTTCTGCAGAGGATACACTCTTTGACGCATACGACCGCCTACGCCAGCTCAACGTTGAACAGGGCCTCCTGTGCACCTTCGACCACAGTACATCCTCTTGGGTTGAAGTAACAAGGTATGTATTCTTCGTTCGAATATTGTATACAGTTTGTCTAATGGGCTCAGACCTCAAAATGTGAGGCACAGAAAAGCACGTCCCGTTGCGGCGTCGGGGCTCGATCGCATTTGGGGCAAGTACACCTCACCCTTTTTCTGCCCTCATCACCGTCGGAGTGGGCAGTCATATGACCCTCTTGTGCTCTCCTTGGGAGCTAGGCATGAAGGTGGCCTTGCCGACATCTACAGGGCCCTCGATCACATCTGCTCGTTTATCAGTCAGTTTAATCTTTTCCAATTGGTGTCAGCTCCGCTCACACATCCGTCTGTTCTTCAGTAGTTGTGCCACCCATCAACCCCCGAATTACGCTTATAACAGCCGAAGATCAGCGTCGTTTCCAAGGTCAGTCTTTTTGGCCATATTTCACCTTTCGCCATGATCATTTTTTTAGCTGAGCAGGAGCGACATGACGACCATGATGAGGAGGACACTCCACCTCCAGAACCGTCGACCGGCTCCTCCCAGGCATCGTCTTCCGCCCATGCCCATGCAACCGGCTCCCAGGCATCGTCGTCTTCCTTCGGCCGATCTCCCACTACGTTGTCGTCGATCGGATATCCACCTGGCTCTTCTCAGACATCATTGGCCTCTTCTGCTTCAGGCCGATCTCCCAGACCTATTGAAACGCTAGCAGCCGAAATCTTGCTACACCCTGATCCCAGGTAATGTCTCATCTAGCTTGCTTTTATCCACTCACATTGTACAAGGTATACGGGTCCGCGATCCATGTCCACAGGCCGGCGCGCACCCATCCCTATTGGAGAAGGATCAGGAAGGACTGTACGTGCCTATTACAGGCTCGACGTAGCAGATGCCCGTAAACAGTCGAGTACGCTCTTTTATCTTCTTTTATACCTGAATCATTTACTTACTTGCCCTTCAGACATCGATCTCATGGCATATATTCAGGAAATCACCGCCTTCTGCTCCGTTAATGGTAGGCTTACTATAATCTTGTTATCTTCACAGCTTCATCCCGCTTTAGATGACCCAACTTTGCATCCAGCTTGGGACCCTGATGCTCCTCCTATCCCACTCCGCTTATATGATGAAAGGCTTTACGCCAACTGTCAGGACGCTACCAACACACATTTGCATTTCCTCTACAAACCACTTGGTCAAGCCATCCGGGACATGAATACGGTCCTAGGGATCCCGTATCGAGACTACGCAACCTTTGTTCGTTCCTCTCAGGTCTGTGTCGGCTGTATGAATCATTTCTCCCCGGATGGGTACGAGCACCATCGACGCGATGGTCTTTGTACCAACCACCCCGACCTTGTACCGGGTAAACGCACCTTTCTCTTTTTTTTTTGCATTATCAATCTGACTGCGTACTCTATAGTCGATGCATGCGCGCCATTTGAAGCAACGATCCGCTTCAGATCATTCTGTGCTAAGCGCCCCGAATTTCAAGGCGAAACTCTTAACAGTGCAGTCGGCACTGCGCTTCTTCAATGGAACTCCCGCCTGGGTGTTCCGACCGATGTCTGGATCACAGCTTCGACTGCTGTTGTCCACTGCACCTCGTGCGATCTGACTCGGACCTTTCCTGCCCATCTCCTCCATCTCGATGGCGGGGACTGTTCTGATCCTGGTCAGGCTGTTGTTTCAGCAGATGGTTTCGATACCGACTAGGTTTAACTTGTTTCTGCAGATGTCGTATTTCTTGTGACGTGTCTACATTGTGTCTCTCATGTTGTCTACGTTTCTTTCTTGCTACGTCCTTGCTACGTCCATATCTTCTCTATATCGTTCCCTATGATTATTGTACATACAAAATCTCAGAATACTGTTTTGAATGACAAATAATGTAGCCATGACAGATTTTAATGGTAAATTCAACCGGCGAACAAACAACGGCGACTTAAACGGCGACTTTGAAAACGTGGTTAATTAGGGTGCGGCGTCACCACTTCGGTTGCTTCTACTAGTCTCGTCTACTCTTAAAAGCTTGAAGCTATGCCAGACGCAAGCAAGCAACTATGTCGCTCTCCAAAATCTGCACCGGCTTATTCGACGGCGAAATGGCGACCATGCAACGGTCTTCCAGAGATCTTGTTATCTATAGCCCGGGCCTCAGAATGCCAGTCAGAGTGGCATGGTGCGTATCATCGAAGCTTTTTTTTTTGCCATATCTGATTACTCGTACAGGCCCACTGTGAACGAAAACTCTGTACCACCTCTGCTCATAGCGGAATATCTCAAACGCGTCAATCGTTTCTGGCCGTGCTTCTGCTCAAGAAATACCGACGAACACGATGCAGTTTCCTGCCGCCTTGTGATCATGCTCAGAACAACGACGGTTGCTGTCTGCCACTACAATCCCCCTCGTTGCCAATTCTTCCGTGAGTGCTTTGTAATTCAGTGTTCTTATATGCACATCTTATTGTCTTGTCAGTGAACCTGGACTCCCTGAGCGAGACCACCAGTCTGAAGGCTGAATTCGCACCCGCAGGGGAGGAAGACTCACGGTCTCTTTTCTTGCTTGGTACCCGACCTGCCGAGCTGAACTATTCGGAATGGGTGCAAGGAGAGGCCATTTATCTGTCTGGGTATCTTGGTGCGGCCGGGCATCAGATTCAGCAGCTGTCTGTCTTTGAGTCTACCATCGATAAATACGTAGAAAGTGAGTATCCATATTCTATACTATTTTTCTTGATCTTGACTTATCTATTTTTCAGCGCCTCAGTCGCACGAGCAGCAGCTTCTGGCAATGCTCGCTGCAGGTGACTGTATCTCTCAAAACGACGCACAAGACCTTTTCGCTGGGTGCAATAATTGCGGGGCTGTTTTTCTGAAGGGGTACGGAAAAGGGCATTGCGACGATGGATTGACGCTGCTTAGGGCAACACCGATGGGCGGTGTGCCTATTTGAGCGTAGATGTATCTTGTAAATATGCTGAATGCGCACTCATTTCTTGATAATATTTTGGAATATAAAAGTGGTGATTCCGTCAGAAATACAAGAATTCAATGACTACAGTGTTTTGGAATATAAAAGTGGTGATTCCGTCAGAAATACAAGAATTCAATGACTACAGTGTTTTGGATTTGCGAGGTCCCCTTCTCGTGATACCCAATAAAGTAGAGGCAGACGAGATACTATTGCATGCACTGAGACGTGCGCTGACACGACGAGATGAGGATGCTACCGGAAACTCGTCTTCGATCAAGGCCATCTGCTCGTCATCAGCATTGTAAGAAACCGACACTACTTTCCTCTTCGATTTGGATTTGGATTTGCGTTCATCTCTGGCTATTTTCTCCAGTTGCTTCTGAAGGTCACTATCGCGTTTTATTTTCCTTTGGCGCGCGACCTCGCGATCGATGTCGGCTTCTTGGATCTCTCGCACCAGAGTCCAGCTATCTTTGAGTAGCTTGCGCACCTGTACAATTAGATGAGTTGAGACAATGAAATGAAAAGCTTGGTTACTTTTGCTCTAAATGCCATTTCACGCCGCATTCCGGCTTTCGGATATTTCCGGATTCCTTTACGCCATGTACCAATCGACTCCCATGAACGTCTCATAAAGAGCTGGTCTTCTACGGATAAGGTACTGTCCCATTGGCAGAGAGCAATCACCCTTGACATGCTATCAGTATGTTTCCCATCGGATTGAGCAATCTTACCAGCCCCTGCCCAGTTGGATTGCTTTGGCGTGTCCACAAAAGTCGAGAGGTCCCACTGTGTAAAGCCTCATATTCTCCTTGATCGCTTTGAGAGTTCTTTTAAGTCTGACATCGTTGCTGACTTCGGAATAAACCAAAGCGTTTGGCGGATTGTGATGCTGATTAGGGTGAGTACTGCTGTAAGGGGGCTTAAGCACCGTCCAAGTGTAGAATGCGGATGGAGTATGTGATTTGCAAAGTATCGTCGGGCATTTACTCCCAAATTTAGGACCGTCTCTGATGAGAGACAGAGGTTCGTCACGTTTGTCTACTTGTTGTGCGACCATGATAAGTAACAAACAGGGGCTAGATTAGAAGCTTACCTTCATCAACGGAGTCTATGGCGTTACCTACTGCCTGCTCATCTGCATCGGTCAGCTGAGATTCCGATATAGCTGGCAACGAGTCCTCCTCTTCCTCCTCGTCGACTATATCAGCATCCAGGGTCCCCTGAATGATTGAGACCTCGAAATCGTCAAGCCCATCACCTAGACTGCCATCTTCGTCCTGGAAGTCGTCATCCGACTCATCGTCCGATAACAAGGGCAGCTCGCCCTCAAAAATCTCTTTTGCTAACAATTCGATATCGATGGGTGACAGGGGAAGGGGAAGAGGAGGAGTATGAACTTTGGGAGGACGATGGTTGGACAAGAAGGTTGTGCTCTTCGCCTGGAAGTATCGGACTATCGGGTTTGTTGTACTACCATATGTTGCTAGGAGGAAGGACTTCTCGTCGTCGGATAGGTCAACCATTGGCTTTAGGCTGAGGCGTTGTTTTTTTTGTGAGAGTGACTGGTAGTTTGTTGTATAGATCTCGCATTTCTTTGGTTGTGGCCTGAACAGCTTCCTGAGCGTAAATTGAGTCCCAATTATCGGCGATGACTGGTCCAAGGTGTCCGAATAGGAGAACGGCAGGAGCGAGATCTGCTAGATCAAAAGGCCATGGAGCATCTGCCATGCCATCGGGCGCTCTTGATATGTGAGATTGACTGCTCAATTGCTAGACGCAGCTGAATAAAGTGGCCAACGGTCGGTCGATCACTTACATTATACTGTAACACCAATTGTTTCTTGCGCTGGCTCATGTGGCACCACTCCCTTTTGTGGACAGATAACATGCGGGAGTACCTGAAGCAGAATTTATTAAATAAGATTTTGTAGCTTTTTGTAGCGGTCAAGAGACATACTGTAAAACTGATTCTTTGGTCGAAATAATCAACGAAGAGCTATCTGTATCTTCAGAGTCTTTTCCGCACAGTTTGTTGAGGGTACGACTTGTGGCCAGGAACTCGCTGTGATTCAGTTTAGAATGACTTCCATAGATTAGAACAATAACGCACGGTATAGCACAATAGCGCTCCATGACAAACAGAAAGAATGTCTCCAATACCGCACATAATAGCTTTGGATTGAGCCGCACATCGCGCCACAATGTCCAAAGCGGGACACCTAAATACATTATCAGGCTCAGGCTTATCGGAAAAACAAAATGGCTTACCTGATCTAGCAGATATCTCGTCTTCGGAATATCGACCAACACCTCGCAGCGGATGACTCCCAGGCATCGACAGCACCTCGGCGAAAGAATGTCTGTCCCATTTGGGATTCATGTCTTGCTCCTTGAGCCACTGGACGGTGTATTCACTCCATTTCCAGTGATCCAGGATGACATCTGATTCATGATCAGACAAGAAGAGTTCTCGGAATGAAGTAACTGACCTGGCACACGACCAGGTCTCGCTGCATCGATATCGGCACAAGAAAACCAGTATACGTAGCACAGGTTGTCCATGGACAGAAAGGCAACTGTGTGTGTTTTTAGCTGCAGGGCAATAACAACCTTGAAACCTCTTTGTTTGGCAGGTATGCGCGCTACATGCTTCCATTCTTCGTTGCTAAAGAATTGTGGAGACGTGTGCAGGAGAGGTTCGATCTGTGAAACAATCAGTAACAGCGAGTGAAGAGGTGTCTGTCTCGCATACTTCAAGGAAACAAGTGCTGAGATTGAGGATGATCGAACGTGGATCATACTCGATCCCAACCAATTCAAGACCGAGGTCAAGATCGGTGAAATTCGCGTCATACGGAGTGCTGGAACGTTGGAGGACAGGAAAGAGATAAGTGGGCAAGAGATACATCGAGTGATCGATGTCCAGTTCCGTGCAGTCCTTGGGCTTCTTGGGGTCAACTTTCTTCACCCCCAACGATACTAGATGGGACGATATCCCTGCCATAGAACGTATATTTTCATTGACTATCCTATCTTGTGTGAAACCGAAGGCCAATAACTTAGACTTCTGGGGAGCGACAGTTTTCTTCGGTTTGGTAACTTTCTTTGGCTTGAGCAAAGTCAGGACCTTTCCTTTCAAGGGAGTAGAGGAGGGCACTGGTCACCTCAGCTGGTTTCTTTTTCTGTCTGCTCTTGCTCTTCGAAGGAGCATCATCGTTGGTGGAAGCTGCGGCAACGGCAGCGGCGGCGATGGCCGGGATTGAAAGTGAAGCTGGGGCTACAGGACTGAAAATGTCGCCATGAATAGCATGGTGTAAAGCTCTGGGATTGTAAAATTTTAAAGTGAAATCGTCTTTGTCAATGAATATGATCGTACTTCGGAGAGGAATATTTTGTTTTGATGCGGGCGGGAATAGGATCCTCCCAGACATTGTCGGGCGCTGGCGGTTTGTTGGCAGGGAGACGTCGGTCAGGCTCGATGCCTCGCCATACTTTAGGCATGTACCGGTTCAGGCGAACCGCAAGCTGAGTGTTAGACGGAACATTGTATACCAGATTCCCTGCAGTGGGACGCTTGAACCAGGGGAGGGGCACTACAAGCATCGTTAGCTCAAACAAAGCTCGGTACAGAATCTAATGTCGAACAGGATTCTGGTTTGGAAATGACACCGTGTCGCAATCTGCATATTGCTTGACAAAAAGCTGGCCATGAGGTATAGTTGGGCGATAATTGCTTTTGAATGGATGCCGGAAGTTTGGCCCAGACCTTGGATATATTATCAAATACAAAAACCAAGTGAAAAGGACTGAGTCGGTACCTTGCATATCATGAGGCCATGCGTATCCGGGATTGATGCCGCAATCCTCTCTAATATAGTGGCCCAGACAGTGGTGTGGAGAGGATACCCAATAGTAGCTTGAGACAGGGTAGATGCATGCTCCAGCAATCGGTGTTCTCGAACCACCATATCCTCGACTTCTGTATCCTTGATATCACTGTATACGGCATCCACTCGCAAAAATTCCGGGCCAGATTGAGACTTGATCTTTTCAATAAAGTCCTGTATGAGTCGGCGGAATGTGTTTTGCTCAGGGATTTCAGGCATTGAGAGCAGGCGCCACACAGGAGAACGGTTTGGGATAAGATAAGATGGTCACACGTGACTCGAGACTGCGATGGTTCGTATTCTGACCGCACAACTCTAATGCCACTGAGTGCGGGGGGAGGTTTGAGGAATTAGCACAAAAATAAGGAAAGCAGGTGACGATTAATCATGAGTTTCTATGCGGTCATTACGAACTGCAGAGCTGACTGTGTTTTCATAGCTGAACCTTTGGAACGACTCTTGAGGTTTGCTAAGCAATCAAATCACTCTTGATCACAACCAGCACCGGCCTCGCAACATTCGCTCGAGATTCACTTGTACGCCTGCCTTGTCCTCTCCACATAGCACGACGCTCGATGCCCAACTCGTGCACCATTTCTCGTCCTTTACTGGTTTGACAACATGGTTGCCTTCATGACTCATCGCGGTACCAGAAGCTCGAGGGCCAACCGGACTACCGAGGTGCGCCATTTTGCCTCAAATTTGATTTGATTTCCCATTTATTTATCCATCACAGCCCAAATGCTTGCCGGTACCGTGGTTCTGGAGCTCTGCTCGCTGTCTGCGTCCAATGATACCGCCGGGCTTTGCGCTACGCACCGCCCAGTGTTGAGTCGCCCTCGCGCTTCACGCCCTTTTGCGTGGCCCCGGACCTGTACCCACCAGCCTCGGCCGCCTTAGTCGAGGGGAGCCAAGTCTCATCTCGAGGGACTCCCCTCGACTTCGGGGCACAATATGCTTGCGCCACACTCAAACCGAGCTCTGCCGGGACCGGCTCGCCTGAATCCAACGCGCTGGTATTTGTCTCTCCGAAACGCTGGTACATGCGAGCTTGATGTCTCGGTGGCGTTCCCAGAGCGTTGGTAGCGGTCGCTAGGCGGCAGGCACGATCCCGCCAGATGCGTAGCGTCGGGCTGCGCCATGGGCCGAAAAATGCAAAGCGTAGTGGGGCGGGCAGTTGGTACTGGCGAGCGTAGTAGGATGGCGATGCCTCGAAACAAGCGAAGCTGGGACGAGGACCGAAGACGCATGGAAGAGGATTGCAGCGTTGCTGCCCTTCTTTCACCCTCTGGATTTGTTCTGGATTGGTCTTCATCGCACCGCCGGTTCTACCACCCCTTGATCTCCCGTTATTCCGTTCCTGCATTTCCCCTACCTAACCGATGCAGTCTTGGGTGTGCACATGTTTTCTGCTTCCACTGCATTCGCCGTTGTGTAGATGTGCAGCATTTCTGCCCTATGTGTCGCACCTCAATCACAGCTCTTCCCTTACACATGTGCCCGCTCGAGGCTGCTATCGCGCAGTTGTATCCCAACCCAAGTAATCTGGCGCAAAGCTTGGGAAGGTGTTGTCCTCTGATGGTGTTCTGTCAGTGAGAGTTTTTTTTTCAAGTACCAGCCTGCCTCGGATTGAATTTGAAACAGAACGACTGAACACACGAACTACACCTGTACTTCTATGTATTGCATATATGTTTTGACCATGAAATGCACCCAAGTTTTTTGTATTTCGTCTTGAGCACATCGGCTTAAGGACTTTTGCTTGACTTTTTCGAGTGCGAAAATATAATGCATGTTCCGACAAGCTATACATTTTTGCAGGTTACTACTACAACATGAAAGCTTTTCTTTTATGCTCTGCAAATATAAAATACGAAAGAAAGATCTATGCAGGCATCAGTCCGGATAAGATAAGGCTGTCACAGGATAAGATAAGACTGTTACACGTGACTCATGACTGCGATGGTTCGTCTTTCTGGCTACATACACGATCCCTAATGTGACTGAGCGCGGGGGGAGGTTTGAAGAATTAACACAAAAATAGGGGAAGCAGGTGCAGATTTATCATGAAACTCTGTGTGGCCATTACAAACTGCAGAACTGACCATATTTTAATAGCTGAACCTTTGAAACAATCGGTTAGGCTTGGTAATCAATCAAACCACTTTCGATTGCTACGACAATCAGTCAAGTACTCCCTCTTACCAAGATCTTCGTCCTAAAGCCCAACAGGAGCGATATCTCTGCCTTTGACTCCACCTCCTCTCTCCGCTGTGTCCCTCTCTGGCACTCTTACGTCGCTTCATCGCCTCCGGTGCTCTTTACTTTGAACGTGGCAAAGGCGTGGCAAAAAACGAAGTCTAGCGGTCTTGATTCCTTTCAGTTGAGAAGGTCTGGGTTCCCTTTTAAACGACTGGGGAAATGTGTTCTAGCAACGATGCATTCAAGTTCCTTTCAAGTTACCGCATTCAAAACTGTTCGACTATTCTACAATTCTTCAATTATGTCTAGGTGCTTTATTGCCACCAACGAACCCACAAATTGTCATTACCGGTTTTTATCCTCCGATTATCTGGGATAATCGGACGCCACTGAGGCGACCAACAAGGTATATAAACAATGGGCACTGGCATTCTTTGTCTCCCAGCCCAGCTTCCATCTCACTCGTCTCGACTGTGACAGACATGCCTCACATTGGTCGTCCTTGCACTCCTGTCTTCTTTGACAATGATCTTATAAACCACCGATCCCACGACCTCAACGCGGACGAGTATTACTATGTGGTTTTTATCGGACGTGCTCCAGGCATTTATTTCAACTTGTAAGTTTGGGACGTTACTTGCCTCTCAGCATTTCTAACTATTGTTCAGTGCCGATGGCCTGAAGCAGGTCAACAAGGTCACAGATGCTAAGTGGGAAAAATTTCGAACGAAGGCCCTTGCCCTCGACTATTGGGCCTCGTGGTGTCTCAAAAAACACAACCATGGGAATCCTACCTACAAGGTCACTGGTCTCGCCGGCATCTTTGACACATAGTAAGCCAGTCTCGTCTGTGTCTTGCTTTGCTTGCTGATTTATTTCTTCAAGTGATGCTGCTCTGGCTGCTGCCGGTGAAGCATACATTACTGAGGCCAGCAAGTATTCCTTCCTCACTCAATTCGTCTAACTGACTTGTTCTAGATGCAAAAATTGAGCAGATGTGATACTAGTATTCGGCGCATACAATTTCACAAGTTGTAGTTACAATGTATACGAGAAATGAAATTTCTGATCATTCTTCAAATGTGGGATTCAGTAAAGTTACGCGCCCAGATCCAGTTTTAGTGAGCGCATCTCGTCCCGCCCAGACCTTGTCAAATGCAGCTAGAGCTTTGGACTCCACTTTACGCTTTTTTTCAATCACCTCCTCCAGCCTCAAGCGGCGCGACACGTCATTTTCCGTTTCGATTTGGCGGAGTTTGCCCTCCAGTGCACGTTGAGCTTTCACCATACTGTCGATACTCGATTGAAGCTTTCTATTCCAGGTATCAATCTTTTCGTCCTCGTTGACCAGACGTTTATGCATCTGGTGATCTTGGGCGCGAAAATAAGAGCCATGCCAGAGAGGAATGAAAAAAATGTACCTCGACGTTTGAGATTCATGAATGCATTCTCCGACAAATGCCCGGATTTATCGGTCGGTGTGACACCAAATGCTTCAAATGTCTGAGACAACGAAATCAGGATGAAATCAGGAATGGTTTGCGTACGCTTACTAGAAGTGTCTTCATCTTCATGGCGTCGAATTGTTGCCCTTTCTTCAGTCCACCAAGCAGAGTGCAATGTACACCCTCCCTGTTTGCGTCGCTGTGAACAGTTTCGATCAGATTAGAGTTGCTATCGCCGGCTTCCCAAATCGCCCGTGGCATGAAACTCTTTTGCCAGCAGATCCCTTCGAAAACAAACCCACTCGAGAGCTTGTTCTGCAGCCAATCTGATACTTGTTAAGCGAAACCGTAAATTTGGGGGGCAAGTGACGACTCCATTACCTTGCGCTGCCTTGCCTCCGGTTTTGCGTATCATTTGAGAGTAGCATCCCATTCCGGGTGCTCCATACAGACCAGGCTACGCATGAGCCATCGAACTTGGTCCGAAGTGGCGCAAAGCTTCACCAGTCGAAAGTAATGTACGACACAAACCCGGAAGTTGCGGTGTAGATGATCGTACGGAGTCAGGTCTTGGATATATCGATCAGGCTGGTATAAATCTTGTTTTGGTGGCATCCGAGACGCTACTTTCTGCAGATGTAGACCCAGACCTGTGGAGAACTCAACGATCTTGTAAGACATGAGAACTTCCCTCTTGCCTTTGGCCTGGCCACGGTGCTGGTCGCCTACCCAGGACAATATCATGGAGTCGAGACCATCCTCCGGTGAAGACGCATGAAGATGATGCCATTTGAGGTGCTTTCCCGTATCCTCGTGAACAATATTGTCGACCTCTTCAAAAATGCGCTCATGCGCGGCTGCTGTCATTCGATTCACAAAAACGCGCAGGTAAATTATACCTAAGTATGTCGTATCGTGATTAGGAAGGAGTAAGGAGTGAAGTATAAAGAACGTACTGGTATTTGCGTCTCTCTCCATCCCAGCGACTTCGAACTCTTTGAATCCTACAATCCGCCTGAAAGCAATATCGCTCTGGAGGTAACGCCCAGAAGAGAGGAGGACGACGGCTGCTTTCAGGTGTCATACAGATGATAATACGAAGGCAATCGTCTTTAGCTGCTTGAGGGACTATATCATCTTCGGCATCTTCTGCTGAATAAGCTTGGTCTATAGCGAGGACACGTCGAATATAATGGTTTTCTTTGGGAAGTTTCTCGTCTTGATGGGCCTTGAGATTCACTACACCTGGTTTCTGAGTTGAGTAGGGTATAATGATGATGGGACGACATGCCTGCCCAGCCAGTGCGGAAAGGATAATGTTGGTCCCGTGCAAGCTTGATGTACGTCTTCAGATGTGAGCGATTCGCCAGTGAGACATGCCAGTCAGCCAAAGTGGGGTTGATTAGAGACGGAAAAGTTTTAGACAGGAAGGCCTTGACAATAGGGTGTCGCAGGAAGCGACGTGGTGTCAAGTCAGGAAGGTCGTCAACGAGTTCCTCCATGAGCTGCATCAGCATACTACGAATATGAGGCGGAGTCTTGGTCGGAAGTGGGACAGGATGAGTATGTTCTCCGGTCGTCACAATCAGGATAAAGGGGCAAGATGCACGACAATGCTCGACGGGTTCGTACACTCGAAATTTGCTAGCACATTCCAAGTGCCGTAGGATAGGCTGAACGAGGGCTCCGTTGGGATCTCTATGAGGTACCGCTGTTCCATATGAGTCATTTCAAATATATCGGAGTTGACATGGAAAACCTACGACAGAATGCTCTTTGAGAGGAAAAGTTGGACACGGTGGTGCATTCGACAAGCGGTCCGTAACCAAGGTCTCGAGCATCATCCTCGATTTTGGCTGCTTCATCGAGGTTCCCGTTGATCACAGCTTCCAGATAGTCTACACTGTAAGCTCCACTGCCGACTGTCATGTCGTTGAAGTGATCCTTGCTTTTGCCTGGAATATAATGTTCGCAGCTGGATAAGCATCAGATAAGAACAAGGAAGCTACCAAGATAATTGTTACCAGATATATGGACGATCATTATCGTCATATTCAAAAACCAGTCTGCCCTCGCAAATGCCCTCAGGCATGCGATATCCGCGCTGGACTTGATGAAGGTACAAATCCCGGGTCTGACGCTCCTCCTCCTCGGAGGCGAGCAGAAATGTCCTCTTCTGTCAAAGGCCCGACTACATCCAAGCCGCTGTATTGCAGCTATATAGCCCACAGTGCGAAGGAAAAACGTCTTTGGAGGGTGACGATGACTGCATTCTATAATCGCGGTCATAAGATAATCGTTCCTTGATATCCTCACGCGAGGCCGAAACATGGCCTAGCGAAAGCAGACCAGTTGTCGCTGTACGGGCAGACCTTCGATCCTTGACCTAAGGTATGTCATAAATATTCATAAGACGGTACAAATGAGAATCTCTTACATGTGGTATGACGCATAACACAAGGGACCTTCTGGCCTGTAGCCAAATCAACCAGGATGTCAACAAAGACTTCACAGCCCTCTTTTGTGCGTCCAGAGGCATCCCTCGAGAGTATGCGACATTCAGGATGGGATTGGACCAATTTCAGGGTCAATACGGAATAAATGCCCCGTGGATCCCGAACGACGGGTCTCCGGATATTCGAGAACGGAATTGAGAGGATAGTGGTACAGGACGTCAAGGGTGGTTTGTCGATTAATTTTAATGGAAGTTTCCCTCACCCGTTGGTCGATCATGCTATCATGAGAGAGTGGAGGAGCGGGAGCGGGGAGGAGCTCGGGGTTGCAGCAGCGTGGCTCGTATGCAGATAGGCCAAGGCGGCTTTCAGATGATTTTGTATTTCAAGAGGTACAAGTAAGCGATTTTCTGGAGCAGAAAAAGTCGCCAGTTCATTGATCAAAGGTAGCACGTCGACAGTCTCTTCCTGAGGATTTAGCAAGCGAGCAATATCCATGGGCGCTGCAAGACGGGAGAAATCAATATATTGCGCGCCCCGACATATCTCGGGAATATTCCAGTACGACCCCGAGGCCCTGTCTACAATCCACAATCCGAGGACATTGCAAGAGCTTCACCGGATTTTGCCACTGCCCGAGGCGCACAGAGGTCGCCGCTGCACGAGGCATACAGCAAACCGCCTCATTTCCAACTCATTTCAAGCCTAGGTCTGTTGCCACAGAGGAATTAAGCCAGAAGTCAAAGCAGATTGAAGAAAGAATCAAACGGGTATCCACAGAAGTGAAGTGTCAGTCGCAAGGGGCGAGCGGGGACCTTAGGCGGCGTTGTTACCCATGATGTGACTTGCAGACGACTGGGCACGACGACTTGAAGGCGGCTCGATGTGTTTGGCTGATGGCCGCTGCGGGGTCTGGCCCGCAATGGCCCGAGGAACCACAAAAACCCGATATCTCCGATAATCCGACAGGTGCGGGGCATCTGGAGATCTCCCGGGGCTTCCCTGCCTAGAAGCCCCGAGCCGAGTAAGACCAATGCACCCACTCCTCCTTGGACCTGCCCTCTTCTTTGACGTCTTCCGCCCTGTGGCGCGCTATGGCTCGCCGCCCACCGCGATATTACACCCTCCTCAAATCTATGGTTCCCCTCCTTCCACCGCGCGCAATCCAAGGTGCAAACAATCCTGATTACTCTCCTTGTGCATTGTCGGTGAGAACTACTCTGGGTCAATTACTTTATTTTTCGTGCGGCCCTCGTAACAAATGCACTAGCGGATATCACTACAAACGTCTTGTAAAGCTTCCATATGTCAATTATAATTTCCTCTCTTTTTTTTTCACCCCCTACGACCTCTTTTTTGAGTCTACGGGAGGATGGAGGGCCGTAGGGTGGCTATTCAGGATCTACTGAATGCCGACTCGACATCCGATGCTGTTGCTGAGAATATGCAAGCTACGTCTCCTGCCTCTTCTCGGATACCTCCACTGCCTCCTTCCCTTCACAATCTTGTGGACATTCGACCTCAACTTTTGCGGCTGGCAACTTTTATGAATGGTACCACTTCCTTCCATGCTCCTCCACTGGTACAGCGAAAGTCTCGACTCAGCTCTCCAGTATCTGGAGAGCCTTCCCGGGCCCGAAATTCAGGCAACTCTCCCCAGAAGCCCTGCTACCGACCCCTCGCCTCCGCTTAAAACGATCTGCCAATGTTGCAATTAATCGGATAACCACACTCGAAATTTTGTATGAATATCCTGTGGGGCATGTGCTGGAATATCCAGATACATCTTCGACGGGGTCAATCGGTCACCTCTTTTGCATGGATCCAGACGAATGGGAGGATCCTACGCTAAATATTGCATATTCAAGAGCGGCGGGGGTCAAAGTCTATCCAGAACTTCGGTTAAATGCCTCCTCTTCGTTAACACTGAGGGAAATCCAGTTGAGTGCTCAGAGCGCCACACAAGTTGTATGTGAACTTTTGCGAATAATTTCCTTTACAGACTAGCGGCTGCAGTCAGGGCTCTAAAGTCTGTCCAAACAGTAATGCCGACGAGTTGAGTGTTTCCCATACTAGGGCCTCCCGAGAGGACGTTCGAGAACGCCTACGGAAAGATCGCGAGGACCGCTTGCAATATGTGTCACCAACGCGAGACATTTTTCTTAAAAACATCGGCATATCTTGCCGCGCTTGAAAAACTGGGATGTAGTAGACCCTTGCTTGAGGTCACTCACCCTCTCGACGACAGAAGAAGAAGAGAGAAGCGAGAGATTATACCTACTCCAAACGCAGCGCGGGGTACCGATGAAGGAAGGTCTGTGTAAAGGAAGGATCGTCTTTGACTTATGGGCGATAACGGCCGGCCATATATCAGGTATCTTTTCGTTCGAAATCGTTCAAGGAAGTCATTGACACCTGAATAACCAGCTGCGAGCATTACAATCCTCGAAACGAACAAGAATCACTTCCACGATCACAGCATCGATGACGGCTTATATCATCTTGAATATATCGAAGCCGTTATTTCCGGTGACGAGCGGGAAGCCACGCAAATTGAGGAGGCCGTCTTGAGCCTTGGTTACGGTCCCCTCGCCGATTGTTCCACAGTTGCAAATTGCTCGCAGCAAAAGGCATATTGTCGTATGTGCCGTCATCTCGAACATCACTCATTGCCAGATCTGTTGCTCAATTCTCTCCAGCCTTCCCGCATCGAGACAAAGGCAAGAATCTCACTCAGCCTCTGATGAGGCGACTCGACTGCTCATGTAAAATTTCGGGTATTCGAACCGAAGGAGAAGTATCGGAAGGCATGCCCATTCATATTAATTGTCGCCAGCGGTGCCCACCCTCATCCTGTGCCGTTTTCCAACGAAGACTCCCCCAAAAATAAGAGCCAGCTGATGGAGATTGTGGGAATGCTTTGCCGAAGACCTTCCCGATATCACCCCACGAAGATTCATTCGTCACCCTATTGTTCAGTCATTCCTTACCTCAAAATTTCCATTCCTTGTCTGTCAACTCTCGCCGACTGGCATGTTTCTCTCTCCAACCGTTCGCACATCAAGGCGTACATTAAACAGGCAATTGAAGGACACTCCATTCACTGTGTTCCCACCCCCTGTAGACACACGTAAACACACGTGCATTGACCTTATCTGATATGTGTCGACATGCGGCGATCCCCGGCTACGTTCCGTAGATCATGACATAGACGGAGGTAGCCGAACGTACCCCGCATGTCGACCACATATCGGATAAGGTCGACGCACGTGTGTTTACGTGTGTCTACAGGGGGTGGGAACGCAGGTGATTCGGAAACGGGCTGGCCTGGTGAGTGTTTTACGTTGCTTACAGTTTAGTGGTCCTGAGCTTGTCGCAAAAAGGTGTTGTGAACCTTAAAGCTCAGCAAGATGCCGAACCTGCGACCGGAAAAGCGATACATTCGGCGCATTATTGCCATTCCCATGAAGAATTTAGCACGTCATGACGAAGACGAACAGGAAACAGATAAGGACGATATGATTCGCATAATCATCTGCATGGCCGTTGAGGCCAGTCGGCGGTTGCTTTCGTCGGGGGCAGTATCTGCAAGAGTGATATTGCATCAGAAGGATAGTGGGTTTCTTAGAATTTGAATTGGCCTGCATGAAACGCGATGCGAACATTAGTAGGTCTCGCGTACTCAATAAGATCTTTCGAGCTTATTTTTGTGTGGGTACAGGTTTAATATTCTGTCGCGTCTACATAAACCGGCAAACCGCTGCAGCACATCAACGTGTGTCTTTGAAGAAATCGAGGCCATTGTGAAAGAAGACACGGGGAGACCTCTGAAATGGCGACACCTCCATGCAACTAGCATAGATGGCTCCGACGGATGTGGAGGTTTGATTCTATCTTGGACAGCTGAATCAGCATCGGGGTCAGGCAAAAGGTTGTTTCCTCCACGGGACTGTTTGGCTAGGTACTGAATCGTGCTACAAGGTCTTGGGCTACACCTGCAAAAAATTGCCTCGAACATGGTGATCAAGGCTGACCTGCATGAGCCGGAACAAAATATTCAAGACCTCGACCCATACGACCACCACCTTCGTCGAATCTTTCGCATATGCACTGTCCATGATTTCCGCAACATCAAAATGTGCTGTTCCCGAGGACGTGCGGTGGCTGATGCGTGGCCTTATATGCATTGAGCACAATGATTGGGATGGGACACTGCTCAAATCCGAGAAAAGGAGGAAAGGCCAGGGTATGGTAGTGTGGAGTCGCATTCATGAATTATAATCTATCCGTCGAACCGTAACGTCTCCAACTAGATTGGGTCAACGACAAGGAATCCAGCAAGTTCTTCTTTCCCAGGGAATTTGCTGGGAGCGTAGCTTATTCCCATTGACATCTGGAATGACGGACGATGCAAACCAAAACCATCATCGAATCGGTATCGGGATGTTAACAGGGAAGGTGTTCCACTGCACCTTACCCGGTGGACTGAGGAAGGGTCAGAGCTTTGACGCGTTAAAATGAAACACACTCACTGGGGGTCGCATTTATTTCTCGTTATTAGTACTGTCTTATCCTCGATACAGACCTACGAAAGCTATGGCATAACCCCATCCTACAAAACAGGGCACATCTCCGAAATGTGTTCCACAATCTCAAGCGGAAGTGTATGCTGACAGACCTGGTATTGGGGGCACCCGGGCATTCATTCAAATCTGCTCAAGTCGCAACATACTATAATGTACTTTCACTACATTACGACGTCATCTCACAAGGGCTAATGCTGGCCTGAGCAGTTAGCTAAAAGGGATATAATGTGTCTCGAACTATTAGAAAGATGCTGGACAACGATCCTGGTAAGGGGTTGACATGAGAAGTCGTTAATGGAGCAATCACGGAAAGTACCTTACCATCCTGGAAACGGATATGGGGGCTACTGCACATCCCTGACTAAGGGTGTATTACGAGGGATTATCCTTCTGAGCCAGAGGGACCATTGTCGGGCATCATCTGACATCTTCAGAACTGCCAAGAGAAGGTCGGACTTGGTCGATCTACTAGCTGACCAAGAAACCATACTCGGGTACTGGGAAGCGGACGGCTATCACGGTTTTTTCAGACAAATCACCTTAAGCAGGTTCAAGGCGGAACCATTTGAGCGGATGGTTACCAAGGAGGGGTAACAGAGCGCTGACAAGGAGGTCAGCTAAAAGTCGACCATATCAACAATTATCCCATCACAATTGTTCTAAGCGATGTAGATCTTGACTCATCGTTAAGCTCGGCTCGTTGATGTTTCTTATAAATCTCTCTCAATTTTACTAATCACTCTGATATCTGACAGGAGTTCATCGGCTAGCTGCCATACCACTAGTCATATACCCTGAACCCTACTACATGTTTGTATCTGTCCCGTTTATATCTAGAATCCTGTAAAGTATTTAAGTGGATAGTTATGGGAGGAATGCCAGTGAATCTCACCCCACCTGTTGGACGCGAAGTTACTAGACTTCACGCTTAACCGGTTTGAGTAGGCATTCATTCGGAGACACCCAGAAGCTATACCAAGTTTCGTTTGTTTTCCCTGTTTGAATATTATCTCTGTGTTGGATTTGGATCTTTATAAACGACATGTGGACATATTGGATAAACGGAACGGACACATGGAATATAAGGAAACGGATCGGACTTGACAATTGGTTGTAATCTCGCAAGGATTAGCAATCACAGATACTATTGGAATCGGGATTCATAAAGAATCACTTGCGTTACGCATCGGAGTACTATCTCCAAACCTAGACCCACATCATACAAAACTGTAGAACATAAAATCTCGTCTGTCTATCCGCGATTGTGCCTAGAACAGATTCGAGCATGTTTTATCTATACAACTTGTAGACCTGTAAAGTCTTGCTTCTCAAAAGAGAACTAAAGTTCAAATTGCCACAATCTATACTGGATTGGAACCCCGAACTTGCACGAGGACTATAGTGTTTTGAGTTGTTGTAGTTGCATTATCGAACCGTTGTATTCATTTACAAGGTTTGGTGTGTGGTTATTTCACCGCCAGCCCCATAGTCAGCGTTTCAGCACCTCATGATCTTCAAACCCTTTCCGTGTTTAACCCTTCTTAGCTAATGCTCAGCATCGCATTTGGTCGGCGAAGACCAGAAAATTGAATGTCACAATGAAAAACTTTTGAAAAGCTTGAACACAGTTGTCAAGGCTGAGAAGGCCGTATCCACCAAACAATGAGAATCATTGGATGAGAGCCGGCCAGAAAAACACCAGAAGCTTGAAATTGAGCTAGAGAAAAACAGAAGATGGAGGAGCGGGCTCGAAATGCTTTGGAAAAGCAACGAGCAGACCAGAGTTCATTGAAGAAGGGGTCGGGTAAAGTCAAATTGGTCGTCAAATAGAAGCGCACGCTAGAATACTGTCATATTGTCCAAAATAAATACAGTTGTTGAGTGCAGGGCAAATTCTGCAAATTCTGTGTCTTGCCTTTTGGGGTGCGGGGTGGGAAGAAGTACGAGTCAGGAAGGTTGCCATGATCACCTTTCAATTCACTTGGTGCTGGAGACTCAACAAGCACCATCGAAACAGACAGATATTAGGCTTTGCGGCAGCCACCGGAAGCCACCGGGGGTGATCGGGCATGCGGTAGCAGGTGGCAGTGGCTGTTGTGGTGGCTGGATGTATGATGTCGCATCCTTTATTTCTTAAGACATTAATTAACATCCCCCTGCACCACCACCTGTTTCAACATGCACAAGAACGGCAAATAAGACGATACTGTTTGAAACTAGAACATCCTCCTCTCATTCCTCCACAATGAGTTTGAGGAGTGCTGTAAAGCACATTCTGGACTCGGGGGTGGCTCTCTCCATGGGGAACAGGTGCAAGAAGGTACACACGGCAGCAGCATGGCAGCCACCGGATCAGCCACAGCCACTGGTTACTGCATGCCCAATCAGCCACCGGGTGGCTTCCGGTGGCTGCCGCAAAGCCTCTATTTTTCATTTGGCCT